>VURO01011818.1:1725-15472 GCA_015108175.1 Pelvicachromis taeniatus
CAGCAGAAAAGAAAACATCCACTAGCCCAACAAGTAAAAAAAAAAAAAGAAGAAAAAAAATGAAACTAAACAGCTGAATGGGAGAGAAGTGTTCACAGAGTGCTGGGTGACAGTTGTGTTGTCCATGGATGGTATAACTCTTCAATGACAGTGCAATAATTACCACCTAAGTGTTTCTCCTTAAATGTGCCCATGACAAACATCATGACAGACCACTGACACTGCCATCACCAGAGTGAGTAGCAGGCACCCCGAGGTGGTGATTCAACATCATTAGTGAACATGACTGGCTGTGGGCATTAGAGACGCAACATTACACCACACCATGCCTGGTGCTAATGATGTGGAAAACTAGATACCATATCTTCACTTGCCATCCTTCACTCACCGAATCCTTTTGAAAAAAAACAAAACAAAAGTGGAAACCTTGCAGGAAAACTGTAGACAGAAGAGAGAGAGCTGTGCCTTCGATATAAGTCCTGGGTTTGCGTCTTTCTTTGTGTGTTTAAAAGTGTGTAAAGCACATATGAAAATAGAAGAAAATAAAGGAAACCAATATATAATTTATGGTTCGCTTTTGTCTTCAGCCTTTCAGGTTTATTTTTTGCAAAAACCCACATGTAACAGTATTCTCCTTCTTCTTTCTTAATCACAGCACATCACACACACGTAGCCTTCCACGGTGGCTTTGTGAGCTCCTCTGCATCTGGAAGTAAGCTGGCTGTCTGCTAGATCTGCCGCTAGATATAACATCTGGGAAATGGGTAAAATGGTGGAAAAGCCTATTTTCTAAAAGGCATCACAGCAGGGCTCACTTATCTGTGAGGACTGATATAGCAAATGCGTTTGAAGGTGTGCATTTGTGTGCTTGTGTGAGTCTGTCTGGGTAAGTTCTATAATATTTCAAGCCAAAGATACCTCGTCTGCGTGTGTAGGTGTGTGTGTGTGTGTGTGTGTGTGTGTGTGTGTGTGTGTGTGTGTCCCAGGGAGTGTGTGTGCATGGGAGCATGCCATAGCAGGCCACAGTGAGCACTCCCACATCCAGGCTATCATCATCTCACCTCCTGCTATTATTACCACTTCTGACAGCCCACTCCTGACTAAATTAATTTCCCCCTCCTTTCCAAGTGCTCATCCCCCCTGCTCAAATCTCTCTCCGTCTGCCATCATCACCCTGACCAACGCATTTTTCTGGCATTTGTGCTCATCCACTTCCTTTTTTTTGGTTCTCCCTTTTCCTCTGTGTCTGACAACGCAAGGAAAAGCCGGTTTTCCACACCATTTTATTCACTTATACCTCCTAGGAGGTTGCAATGCCTTACTGAGATGCGTCTACGCCGAGAATCTAACGTGCGCTGGACATACGCCTCACCCACAGAGACAAACAGAGCAAGAAAAAAAAAGAAAAGAAAAAGCATAAATTGAGAGAAAAAATGGAAGGGAGGCTGCAATTGTTTGGAAACCAATTGGTTGTATTCACTTTGCAGAAACCCATTTGCACATCATTTCCATTTTAAAGCGGAAGACAAAGACTTAGATGGTGGCTACGCAGTGGTTTGAGCTTCTGTAATTTACATGTTTTCAGGGTCTCTTTGGAATATTTTTTCATTTCTGTCACATGCCCCTTCCTCTGGAAAACCCACTTATGACTGTTACACACACAATTCTTAAATAAAATTAAGTCACAGTCAACTAAGAAAAGGAATCCAGCTCAGACAATTAGACACGCCATCTGCCTCGCCTTCCACCAGTCCCCTATGTGATCGAAGTAAATATCAGCCAAGTTGGTTAAGTAAATGCCACCGACCCTCGGGGTCTGTGTTTAGAATGGATGGGCCATTATTAATACGGCCGTATTGTCTAGTATGTTGATGTATGGGAGGACTCTATCTGGTGATGTTTAATGAGAAGGGCAGAGGGAAATTGTTAGCTTGAATCAGCTGGGACATATGCTTCAGTCACAGCGAAGAACCCAGAAAACTACACAAAACAACAACAGCCCTGAATCACAATGAAGACGCACTCTTTTGCCTTCTGCTCACAGTGGATACACAGGACCACACAAGATTTGTTGCCTTCTGTCTCCGTAGGCACTTTGAAATCTGGCGTGTAGCTTAAGATGCAGCTTCATGACAGAAAAGTAAGTATTTTCCTGAGGCGAGGCAATACATGCCTTTATTTGTGCTCTTTTCATATTTTAGTGACTCACTGCTGTACAGCAAATTGGAAGAAGTTGTTTGCGGAGAGTGCCAGAGGCTCGCTGCAGTGTCATCGTCAAGGTGGATCAAGGTTGGTGCTGATCAGCCAGGAGGTCAACAAGGTTGATCAAGTGCAATTATGTTACGTGCTGTGTCACGAAGCTGATTAATGTTTTTATGAATATGTTGATTTATTTGTGGAAGATATCGCTGAAGTGTGGGATCGTATAATGTGAGAGGAATTTTATTATGAAACCAAATTAACTCTAACTATTGTTGTCAGATTTTTTTTTAGAGATAACAAACCTTGTTAAACCAACCAAGAATGAAGTAAGCAAAAAACAAACATTATTTTTTGCAGGTCACCATATTTTCAGTTGTTGTGCACTGATTAAAAAAAAGCCACCTACTATGATATGATTCAAAAGAAGGCAGGCACAAAGTAGGATAAGAAAGTTCTGTCACATAAAAAAACAAAAACCTTTCCTAATGTAAATATGGATAATTCACCGCTCTTCCAGCACCGCCCACACTATTATTTGGATTGCCTCTTGGAAGTCCTCTCAGTGTATAGTCATCTGATTTCACTGCGTCATGGTGACCTTATTACGCACCACCTAACCCCGTGGTGGTTGCCACACTGCACATGTTTTTAGACACACCAAAAAAAAAATTCTCTCATCAGCCACAATCTGCTCTGCTCACCAGATTTCTCAGCGACCTTTGAAAGGTCACTGCTTCGACTCTGTATGAAATCCAGGGGGCATCACAGTCGCAAAAGCACAAGCGGTCCGAATGAGACATCCAGGGAGCGATCTAAAAATAGGAGCTGTGTTGCAACTGTGCAGAAGTGCCCAAAGAGATTGTCTTGAAGGGGAAAATGGACTAAAACTTAAAAATTAGATTTTCTTTTTTTTAAAGGGTGTACTTGCAGATCTGTGATTGTACGAGGTACATTGGCGTGGGGGTGGAGGTGGGCGACTCGTCAATTCTTTAGAAAGTCTTCACTGAAACAGTGCTGTTTCACCATGGCAATGCATTGTTATATCTATTCTTACATAATAGATATTTGAGTACCAGAAAGCATAAAGTTGATTCTGATCACATCTTGTGTGGTCTGTCCTTTGTTATCTTGAATTATAAAAAAATGTGTCTAATCCCATTCTATATATTGTATTATATAGTAATATATATATGTATTCTTATAGTATATATTCTTGAGCCTTACATTGTTCTTTATCCCTTATTTTTGCCTTATTTCCAAATAGCACATTGTATATATTTCCTTCCCAACTTCCTGTGCTTCCTTGGGGCATTTTTTTTCTGCCCTTTCTTTGACCTCTTTTCCTCCCTCTCTCCATCACAGCATGCTGAACTGTGATGAATTAACCTTTCTGAGGAACAATGCTATTACAAGCATGGGTGCATCCCACTATGCATGTGTATGTGTGTCTGCAAGCGCGTGTCGTAGGGTAAGCTTGTGTGTACATGACAAACGGTGACCGCGCACACACAGTTGCAGAGAGTCTTCCTGGGGGAAAACAAGGATACAGCCTTTTGTTTTTGCTCTTGTTTCAGATTACAGTTTGTTTTATTAATGCTATGGTAATCTGGGATCCCCTCCCTGTCTGGTTGTTGTGCTTCTCGAAATGGAGGAAAGCTCAAAGGAACCCACTGATCTAAGCAACCCCAGAGATTTTGTGCCACTCAGCCAGTTTCTACCGTGTCAGTCTTTCATGGAGGTGGAGGAAAGTGGCTGCTGGGGAACTGCAGCAGACAATACGCTTAAAACAAAGGCTTAAAATGCAGCGGAAGCAAAGGCTCGACCCTTAAGGGGCTGCATGGCCAACTTGTTTTTCATTATATGCTTATTTACACCGCTGTTTTCCACTTGACTGAATGAATGCTACAAAATGCCTGCACTAAACACGTTGCATAATAATGGAGGTGAAAAAAAGTAGTTATTGTGTTGCTGTCCTGCTGGAAATGTCAGTCAGCATTTGATTTCATGCTTCAAGAAGATTCTACCCAACAAACAATGCATTTAACCCTTTATATGAGTAATTTTGACTGTTTTGGGAAAAGCCATCTTTATTTAAAAAAAAGCAATACTTTATGTGGACCCTGCAGATTATTCACAAGCACTCTGATATGTACACAAAATCACATGTAGCACATGTTAGCAAATAGAAATTTACATATTTACACAATTTGAATACTCCTTTGTTTGTTTGTCTCTTCTTTTTTCATCTCTCTATCTATACTTCTTTTTCTTTCACCTGCAGGAGACAGCATATGAAATATTAATTATGATGCACTATCAAGACTATGTGCCTGGCCTACTGAGAAGCCCCTGTGTGTGTGCATGTGTGCCTTTCTTGGGGCTACTGTTTGCCTGCTAATGACCACTGTTTTTCAGACCTTTTGCCCTTTTTCTCTCCACTCTTGTCTGTTGCTTCCTTCTCTGCCCCTTTCAACTCTAATCTCATGCTTCGTCCTCCTGTTACTTCTTCCTTTTTCCCACTTCTCCGCTGTCCAACCGCACACGCCGATTCAAAAACTACCCTCGAGCACCGCTTACCCTTCATCGGAGCAAACTGAATCTCCCCAAAACTTAGTTGTATCTCTCTGTTTTCACATTGTGTCAGAGATTATGCGGTAATGAGGGTGTCTTGTTTGTAGAGCAAGGCCTTCCTAACCCTGCTTCTTTTGCTCTCTCTCTCTCTCTCTCTCTCTCTCTCTCTCTCTCTGTCTGTCTCATGTTGTCACTCTCTCATTCTGTCCTTTCCATCTGCCTTCCTCCTTTTTCGTTAATTACAAGTGTACGTGGTTGTGTGTGTGGGCCAGAGGTGACCTGGGTGTTAATGTGAACAGAGAGACCTCAAGGCATGTTTCAAGAGATTTGTGCTCAAATGTATTTTTAAGTCATTGTGGGATTTTACATGACTGAGCATGCGAGGTGTGGCAGGAAATTTGTCTATTACAGATTTTATTAGACATGACTCTTGTGTATATGCGTGCAAGTGTGTATATAAGGTGTTGTAAAACATACCGTGCTTTAAAAAAAGTATTTGCCATGTTTCTGATTTCCCAGTTTTTTTTAATATTTGTCACACTTTTTCTCTAACCACACTGACACCTGCCTTACAAAGGCCAAAGAAATCTAAAAAAAAAAACAACATATCATGCCACAATCTAAAGAAACAGCTGAGAAAGAAAGTAATTGACATCTATCAAGCTTTAAAGGGTAACAAAGTTATTTGAGACTCCAGTGAACAACAGTGAGAGCCATCGCCCATAGGTGGAGAAAACCTGAAATAATGGTGAAGCTTCTCAGCAGTACCCGGACTACAGTGCCAAAATTACTCCAAGAGTGCGACGCTCATCCAGGAACATCTCACTTGCCTCAGTTAAAGGCAGTGTTTATTGTCCAACAACAAGAGTGGGCAACTATGGTATCCATGTGAAAGCATCAAGGTGGAAAGCATCAAGGTGGAAACCACTGCGGATCAAAAGGACACAAAGGCTCGTCTCACTTTTTTTTTTTTTTTTAAACATCTTGCTGATCTCCAAGACTTTGGGGAAAATATCCTGCGGACTGATGAGACAAAAGTTGAACATTTGGTGACATCTGGTGAAAAACTAATGCAGCCTTTCATAAGTGATAAGTGGCAGTGTGCTGGTGATTGCTGTAATTGATGAATTCTGCTCAGTACCAGGTCATCAGTTTGTGTCCTGAAGCTCAAGCACAATTGGGTTATGGGGCAGGACAATGATCTGAAACATACCAGCAAGTCTACCTCTGAGTGTTTGGGGAAAAAAAAAGGTTTTGTAGTCAATTTAAGTCTATTAAGAAGCTTTGGCATGACCTTAAACAGGCTGTTCACAATCAAAGCCCCTCTATTGTGAGTGAATTAAAACAATTGTGCAAAGACAAGTGGACCAAAATTCTTTGAGAGTGATGCTTGAAATGCTCAGTTGCAGTTGTTGGAGCCAAGAGTGGCGCTACCAGTTATTAGATTTACTTTTTCACACAGGGTTTGGCAGGTTTGCATAACATTTAACAAATGAAATCATATTTAAAAAGCTGCATTTTGTGTTTAGGTTACCGTTGCCTAATATTAAAATTATGAGTATCCGAAACATTTAACTCTGACAAATATGCAAAAAGTGAATAATCCTGGCTAGACAGAAGCTTTTCAGAATACAGTTGGACAAAACACAATTACAACAGAAACATTTACATGGTTTTGATCAGTCATCTGTGTCAGAGTATCTTGCTACAGCAAATAAATTATTTTTTAAATTATGTTTCCATTTTTTTTTCACATGAACTGAAGGTTGTCCTCTTAAAGAAACCTATTTTTTCTCGTCTTTCAATTACCTCATTCAAGCCCATGTAAAATAATTCCTGCTTCTTAACCCTGCCTTCCATTGCCCCCTCATTTTCCATACAAATATACATGGCATTCATAGAGGCAGTGAAAAGATGTCCACATGTAATGTGTTTTTGAGTGAGACAGAAATAAATGGTCTTTTTCAGTTACAATCTATTATCATGCATTTGAATCCTCAACAAGAGCCTGGCCCAGCGTGGTAGAAAATGTCACCTGTCACATTAGATGATAATTGTGCCAAGATGAAGGCAGTGGAGACAGTAGCCCTGCTAAGCTTTTCAGCCTGCAATGTGACTGCATTAGAAATGCACATGCGAGATGAAGGGTTTTGCAAATGGCTCCCCACATAGAAAATTAAACCCTCACTTCATGTGTTCACTTGGTTGGAAAGATTCATGCGCTGTATGTGTCCTGAAAAGAGAGGCTGGAAGGATAGCAATGTGTACGGTGTAGCACATGTTTTCCAGGCATACAGATGCATGTTGCCCTTTGAGGCAGCTGTGCAACGAATTCCCATGGTGCTCATAGTGACTGACTTCTGGTGGCAGATGACTCTTAGTGTCTGTATGTGTGTGCAGGATGGTGTAAATATTTCTTTAATAGAGGCCATCAGCATAAACAGAGAAGATGTCACAACACAACCTGCAAAGTAAAAAGATATCTTCATACATACAGTACTGTGCAAAAGACTTGAGCCAATCTTGACTTCTTTATAATTTAAATGGGAAATAGCTGCAGTGATTAATTGAAACATGTGCAAACATGCATGGAAGTATATGAGGCAAAAAGTTGTTGAAGGATATTCAATGCTCTTCTAAGAGAAAACAGTATGAATGGAAGTGAAGAAAGTTCATTTCAGAATCTTGTTCATCTGCTGTAGATACTTTTTATGTTTACACGTCTTTGTCAAGTCTCCTTGAATTTTTAAGGACACACTGCAGAAATTCAATGACAAGTTCTCGGCTGCTACCTTATTGGTGCAAAAATACAATTGTATGCCTGTCAAACTGTTATCTTTGACATTTTTCATAAATTTAGCTAGAGAAATGAAAACAAATTATCTGTTTTTGTGATAATGAAAATGAGTGAAAAGGGATTGGCATTCATAGATGATCTTCAGAGAGTGTGAGGGTCGGGGCACATTGGAGCTGGTTCTGTTGTTTTTCCCCTTTCGTTTTTGTCTGTGAGCAGGTGTGCTTGGGGTGGAGCTGCCCAGCTGAGGTGTTTCACTCAGCTGTGCCTGATCTCCCTCGTCAAGGAGCTGTGCTTTTACAAATAGAAATGCAGTATCTAGACAGCTGCTTATTCTGGGTAGCATCTGGGTCCCAAAAACTTGGAGTCATTTTGACCAGGATATGTCCTTCAATGCACGTATTAAACAAATATGTAGGCGTGTGCTTTCTTACATTTGCACTATATCTTCAATTTTAGAAGCATCCTCTCTCAGAGTGGCGCTTACTTCTAGGCTGGAGAACTGTAATTCATTCTTATCAGGATGTCCTAAAAACTCTCTGAAAAACCTTCAGTTGATCCAAAATATTCCAGCAAGAGTAGTGACAGGGACTAGAAGGTGAGAGCATATGACTCCCACATTGGCTTCTGTTCATTTGCTCCCTGTTGAATCCAGAAAAAAAACATACAACGTCTTGAATAATCAATCCCCAGCTTATCTTAATGACCTCATAGTACCATATCACCCCATTAGAGCTCTTTGCTTTCGCACTGCAGGCTTACTTGTTGTTCCTAGAGTATTTAAAAGTAGAATAGGAGGCGGAGCCACTCAACCCCAACGGGTCACAGCAGATGGCTGATTCTGCTAGAGGTTTCTTCCTGTTAAAAGAAAGTTTTTCCTTCCCACAGTCGCCAAAGTGCTTGGCCATAGGGGCTCATGTGATTGTTGGAGTTTTCTCTGTTTTCTTTGTATTATTGTTGGGTGTGTACCTTATAATGTAAAGCGCCTTGAGGCAACTGTTGTTTTGATTTGGTGCTATATAAATAAAATGGAATCTAATCGAATTGGTCCGAGTGGCAGTTTTTGCCAGATTGTTGTTGCAGCCTTCCTGGTAATATTAGATCACACTAGTGTTTGCCCTAACGTCTCTTTTTCTAGTTTATTGCATTGTTTTTTCCTGTGTTATTTCAGTCACCCGGTTCTCTCCTGATTCGTGGAATCATATTTGACTTCCTAGAAAAACTTCACTCTGCACCTTTCACTTTTCATGACTAATCCACCTGGTTTCCCCACTCACCTGGCTGCCATCTCTCCACAACCATCATGTCTCTCAAGCCTACCCTCTTTCAGTAACAGCGCTATCACCTCTCATCAGTGTGACATATAAGTGCATTTGTTTGTTCCTGCTTCTTTGTTATTTCTAACTCTGGCTCTCTCCCTTTTTCAGATCTCTCCTTGATCTGAAAAGCAGTGTCTTCCCTGGTTTCACACTATTTTTAATCTAGAGAGGCATTAAAGGGTTAAATTAAGAATCACACACCAACTGTACTTGCTATTAATTATTTATTTTCTGTAATATAATCATGGTCTATACTCTAGCTACCCCAGTCTACATATAATAGTCCCACTGGAGGTTCTTAACCTGATGTCTTTAGGTACTTAAGATATATTTAGCAGCACAGTTATGGCATAATGGTGAAGTTATACCACTCACCTCGTTAAGCTCCTCCTTGTGAGGGGGCAGGAAAGCACTCTGTAGTTAGAGAGGTGCTTCCTCTTATCTTCAGCTTCAGATAATTACACAACTCTTTTTTTTTTCAGTCAACCGCAGACGGTTCTCTGTTAGATTAGTGTAGAGTTAACTTATAGCCCTTTTCCTGCATTACCACTGAATCAGAGAGAATGAGGCAGGTTGTTTTGGCCAAGAGAGACGTGTGTTTCTTCTGTGTTTACATTTGGAACCAGCAATAGAGGTACCAACGACACTACTACTACTGACCCAGTTAGGAAGTGAGATATGGAGATAGATCTCTTAGGGGAAAAGTTTGCTGTAATGGGTAATGACTTTCTTTCTCAGCTCAAAATGAAAAGCGCTGAAATAGCTTCTCATACACCAAAATGCACACACATGGTTATCACAGTCCTAGTTCATGTTTAAGTCATGACATTTCACAGCACTTTTGCTTACATCCATAAAGATTTTGCAAATTCACTTCACCCCTTGACTCCTATCCTTAGCAACAACCCACTACACTGCATTTGAAAAATGTCCCTTTCCATTTGTTTGGATTCATAAATGAAAAACCACAAAGCTACTGTATACAGTTGTGTTTTTGGTGTACAGCTAAGCCAAACCCCTGCAGAAAATGAGCCTCTGTTTACAGTGATGCACTGCAAGTCTTTATTTCATGAACAAGAACAAAACAGAATTAAACAGTGGTGGTGGCAATGTGCAGAAAATACACCTTTTACTTGGCTAACCTTAGGACATAATTGACTGGCAGGGCATTAATTGTCAGCTGGTGACAATTCCAGAGCTTGATGAAGTTTTTGAGTTGAGAAGTATAGGCTTTTCCAGATGGTTGAACAAAAAAAAAGAAGAAGAAGAAAATCATACAAAGCAGGTATCAAAGCACTTAAAAGGAATTTCTTGAGAATGTTTGCTTGGAATCTGTTTTTTTTTCTCCAGACAACTGAATATGCATAGTCTCTCATATAATGACAATATAACATATAACAAATAGAAATTAGCTCTTGCTTACTAAGCTAGGCGAATTCACCTGCCCGGAGTTCTAAACTGTATGTGTGATCAACTTTCTCATAGAGAGCTGCCAAGTAAAAGACAGACAATATCTAGCACGATTTTATTCCTTAGCCTTACAGCGAATCTCAAACCATATCTTCAAACTAAAAGTAGAGACAAGAGGAAGTGTAAGTCCTCAGCTTGAGTATAAACTGTGCAAACATGTCCTCACAAGTAATACACACACACACACATTACATTGTGTAGCTGAGTATATGGCAGGCCAGATAAGCACAATCAATGTTGGCCAATTATCCTTGCTGCTCTACGTGATTAGCTGTGCATCAGAGTGCCCTCCCTGCATTTATTTGTTCTTTTTTGATAGCTTAATACTGAACTGTTTCTGCATAAAGTGACCATGAGTGTTCTTTGTTATCCATTGGGACTTGATGAAGGAGCCTTGGCGTATTTTTCTGCCTACTTGATGAAGTGTTTGTGGTTGCAGTGTTCACGCCTAAAAGCTGATACGCATGCAAACAAAGTAATGAGTCTTCTGATGTGGATGATACAAAGTCAAATACTCATGATGTGTGTGGGTTTTTTTTTTTTTCCCCCAAGGTGTTGAACACCTTTGGAAAATGCCTTTGCCGGTCTGCTTTTTCAAGGACAAGTGTCCATTTGCACTCATGTCATGCCCTCATAACGGAACATGACGATGCTAAGGTCAAAAGGCTCCCAGCAGACTGCCATGCTGTTTGTAGCCAAGGTCAACATTGCTCCGTCGCAGAGAGAATAAAAGACAATGAGACAAGAGGTGTTAAAAGTCTAAGAGAGATGAATTGTGTGTAAACTGAAAGAAATGATAGTTTGCATCTGTTTCTAGAAAGAGGGAGAGGAAAAAAAGGAAGAAGGGGAGGAAAACAGACAAATGAATCAGGGTCATCCCTCTTTTGCTCTCTTTGCTCAGGGTGATTCATGAGTTGAACACCTCAAAATGGGGCTCCATATTTAATATCCTTGAACGCCTTTCCCTTCCTCCCTCCCCTATCACATTAGCCCACATCCATTCCCTACAGTATAATGTTCACTGAATAACTACTTTTACTGCTAGTTTAGGTATGATACAGTGTAGGAGGCGGAGAAGGTTAGACCAGGAGGCCAGGACGAGACATGCAGGAGGAACTCTCTCATGAATTATGGATAGAGACAAAGGTTCTGTGTAAGACTTGAATATGAATGGCCTCCCCTGCAGTCACCTGGTTAGATCAGTGCTCATACTTGCACCTCAGGGAGGTGCTTTGAATGTTAACTCTCTCTTTCTAGTAGGAGGTCATTACACCTGTTCTGATAACTTATTATAGGTGACTCGCTGTGGAAGACTACTCCTAGCTGCTGTTAGGTGTTCTGGAGAAATAAAATGGCACTTGCAACTGATATTTTGATATTTTAATATATCAGAGCATACCCTGCATTGAACTGCTGAAGCAGAGCTGGTTGTGACTGTTTTTTATATTGTTGTCCAGTAGTTCTGGTTATAAAAATAATGGTTTACAATATCAAACTTGTCTTCTGGCTTTAGAACTCAGTGTGAAATTCAGGACATCTTTGCATAAACTTGTTGTTCTTATGGACGTAACTTCCAGGTCAGAAGCATTAAGCGGGTGCGGAACTGCCTTAAAACTGCATACTGTTTGAAGGCCACCAGATGGCGATGGTTGTAATTTCTTTGAAATCTACAGGAAAACGTCTTTCTGGCTTAACCTATCCAAACATTTTCCTGCTGAGTTTATTGTCTCAGTCAATCGTTTGTCATTTTACATTGAATAAGAAATCGAGTCTCTTTTTTAGACCTTGCATATATGATGTTGTGGTATGACACGGCACGCTCATTGGCCAGTGAGAATAAAGTTTCATACCACAGTTAGTTTTTTTTTTTGCAACCAAGATGGAGAACGAAAGTCTCATCTTATGGCTCTAAGAAGATTTAAGTACTTTGGATGATATCAGCTGTCCATTTTTTATACTGTCTGTGGTTGTTTTTCTTTGTTGTTGTGTTTTTAGTTGTGTTTCAGGAGCTCAGGGTCACCATGGAGTTGACTCACTTGCAGAAACTTTTTGTTCACTCTCAAACCGATGACTGCACTTACTTTTTGGTAATGAACAGTTTCTGTTTTCAAAAATTAGACTCATATATCACAAAAACATGAACCAGTAAGTGGATCCCCCTATCTTAGTAACATCACACACACACACACACACACACACACACACACACACACACACACACACACACACACACACACACACACACACACACACACACACACACACACACACACACACACACACACACACACACACACACACACAGGCATATAGACACGTGCACACATTCAGACACAGGGATTAGGTTTTTTGGTCAGAAGCCACTGATTACAATATGTTTATTGCTCTACAAGCCAACTGCAGAGCTCTTATCAAATACACACACAAACAGGCATGCACACACACAAACAGAGTTTTTTGCGCTGCTTGTGAACTGCAGAGTTCTTATTAAAAATTGATCTTCAAGCTGTTGTGTGTCGCTGCTTCGCTGAGGAATTCATTATCGCCTTGCCATGCACCGCTGTAGCTCGCGTGCACGCGTGCCTGTATAGACACACGTGGAAACGAAGGCGCACACAGTGCAGACACGCAGCATGCCCACGAGCAATCTCGACCTGCCGAATAAAACAACACCCTTTCATTTAGAATATTTGTAATGCAAACAAACAAATGCTCTGCTGGGAGAGGGGGTGAGACAGGCTGAAAGAAAATGATGAAGAGAGACAGACCAAAACAGACACAGGATGAGAAGAGGAAGAAGCGAACAGGCATCAAGATGGTGTGAGGTTGATGAGGAGGAAGGCATGATGACAGGGACACAGCTAGCGAGGAATAGGAAAGAGCAAAACACTTTCCTCATCAGATTGTTCTTTGATGGCAGCTGTTTTAAAGGGAAGTTTGCCTGTGTGAGATGGTATACACGCCTCTCTCTGCATTTCACCCCCTCCTCCCCATTCTTCGGTGGCTTCTCCTCTCCTTCTCTTACCGCTCTTTCATCTTCTCAAACCCACTACTTTGACAAATCATTCCTCCATCTTTTTTCATCATTTTCTTCTCTCTATCTCCCTCTCCTCGTCTCAGTCCGCTCTCCGTCTCTGCCGTAACGACCTCTACTCACTTCACCTCGCTCATCTATTGCTTAAACCTCTCTTTTTTTCCCCCTTCAGAACTGTAAATGTGAACAAACAAGGCGTGAGCAGTAGAAATTGAATTCTGGTCAGATGATTTGCTCGATTTTTACCCACAGTTCTTGTGTATTAACTAAGATGACGCTGATTGAAATTCAGCACCATGCCCTGCAACCTGCCAAGTGTCCCTGAAAACCTTGTTCAGAGTGGAGTGCAGATGAAGA
>VURO01011833.1:2774-16309 GCA_015108175.1 Pelvicachromis taeniatus
ATTTGCTGGAAAGCTCAGCCACCTTGACTCTTACACTGTCTTCATGTAAATCAATCAAATTAAAAATAGTGCAATTTGATAATCAATCAATAGCAGCCTAACAGCAAACACAAAAAGCAAACAAATCTGGTCACACGGCCAACCTGAACAACTATCCTGCATTTTAACAACACAAATGTGGTAAAACTAACAAAGAGGAAGAAGTCTTTGTTTTACCCTCCAGGCGGGCATTACTATCAGGACATGATGAGAAAGCTAAGAAATGCATTAGTGAGTCAGACAACCTGCAGAGAGGGCAGTTTGATCTGAGTGACCCACACTGTACCGAGCGCCTATGAACAGCGCTGGGTTGTGGAGGATTTTTGGTGCAGGCATCACAGCTAAGTAAAGCTCATCTAACCAGATTTTGTGCAACTGTAACTGAAACAGCTTGTTTGGAAATATATTTAGAAATCACAAAGAATAAAAATTAAAATGCATCTCAAATATAGTCATCAGTGATACCAGTGGAAGGAGATAAGAAGTTCCAAGTATAAATGTAAGAGTTTAGTGTTGATATTTTTCTAAGTGCAGGCTTTTGGCTGAAAACGTTATGAATTGTTCAGATAACATAAACATGTAGCTCTGAAACAATTAGTTGACTGAGAGAACATTAATTGGTATCAACATTGTCCTAATTAATTTATTTTTTTTTATTTGTTTGTTTGCTTTTTCTTAATATTGTTTTGATTCAAATAAGGGTTTGGCCTTTTGTTCAGCCAAGCCAAGCTTTGTAAAGTTGCCACTTGTAAACGTAAACTGTAAACGTTACAGAAACGTACTAAAACAGGAACAATCAAAAAATTACAATCATGAGAATTTAGGTCAAATAAAGACTTTTAGTCGTTTAGTATATCTTAGGACTATTCATTGTGTTTATTGAACTAAACTCGTAATTAACTCGAGAATCTAAATATTTCTGCCACCACTAACTAACGCACAATCAGTGGGATAGCTTAAAAACGTTTTTAAATTAATTCTGATAAAACTTTGTAGGATTGTAGAGCAGGGTCCTGCTAACAATCCACTAAAAACTTGGTTTACAACCACCAAGGACTTCAAGGTCACCTTAATGATTTATTGGTCAAAAACTGATAAAAAGTCATATAACCGTATAAACACTTACAATATGATGTCATATTTGACCTCTGACCTCTCCTTCAAGTTATTTGAAAGTCAAAGTGATAAAAATGCCATATAGAGCTATTTAAAAATATGTTTCTTACTCCCATTATGTGTATTGACAACATAGAAAATTATATATTATTATGACTTTGTTATTTAAATTACCTTGCAGTAACAGCTTATAACATAATATTTTCAATATATGTTACTGAATAACAATACTTTATTTGGAAAACAAAGTAAACTAATTAATTAAAAACTTTTATTAACTTGATATTCATTACTAAACATTTTTTTTACTAAACAATGAAATGAATCAGAAATGATGATATAAAATAACTGTATTCAAAATTATATCACTTATAATAAAATGGATTTCAACAGAGCAAAAAACAAAGGCCTGAATTAGACGCTTGTTTTTACTGCGTTACAAACTTCTTAAACGAATAAAGAAAAGAAAAAATAATATTGACTTTAAAGTAAATACTGCCCAGAGAGTGAGCTGGTGGAGGTTTGCGCTCAGAGGGTGCTTCTTATTTTCCCTGCTTTGGGCATTTCTTGTCACAGGAGTGGTTCTCACAGCGCATCTCGCCTTATTTCCAGATACAGACACAAATAGCTTGCGGTAATGTGCTGGTCACTGTCATACCCGAAAAAGCCCATCTCACCCACCTCAGCCAGTGCAAGTGTTAAATAAGTGCTTTCTATATCTCGTGTTGCTAAACAGTAGGCTTGCACACTCTTATCGGGACTCTTAAGTGCTGTAGTGGGTGAGAAAAGACAAACAGGGTCTCTGTCATGTGTCTCTGTCGCAGTCTCTGTGTTCAGGATCTGGTCCAATAGCCGTCGAGAGCATCATTTGTCACTTACTACAAACGTAAGTGTCGCGTGACAAACAGACACTCCGGCTGCACTCACATATTTAACACGTTCGCTAACATCTCGCAAACATTTAGTACTTTTGTAGGGTCACTAAAGCACTAACGTTTTGTGCAACCTGTGCCCACCTCACACTACCCACAAGTATAAGCAGAAAATAATGATTCGACACTAAGTGCCACTGATTGTCCTATAATGTTATCAGAGCGCCTGACAACAGATTTCCTCTGCAAAATGTGTTTATTGAAATATTTCAAAATACTGGAGCAGGCGTTGCAGTTTTACTGACATCAGACGGAAAGATCAAACAGGCACAAAGCTCTGTACCAAGACCGCAAATTCTGACATCAATTCAAGTTTTCATCTGTGATGTTAAATGTATGAGGCCACTAAACAGATCCTGTGGAGCTCTTTCGCTATCATCCATATGCAGTAGCTTTTTGCCTTCCTTCCAGGCAGTGGCGGTTGTGTGCTGGATGCTCCTGTCGAGCCCTCTCCACCAGAATCCAAATGAGCCGGAGTGATTTCTTAAGCTTTTTTTTTTTTTGGCCTTGGCTATGGCTACGACAAAAAAAAATGTCTTTATGTGAGTTAGTGTGTGTTTGGACTTCTTTGCAGTGTGCGCTTGTGTGTGTGAATATGATAAGTATGATGGGGTTATTTTAGACTCAGTTCCTCTGCTCCTCTGAGGCTGTCAAAGAGACAGAAGGGCAGGATGCGGCAGAGAAACAAAACGAAGCGTGACTGTGTGTGTCTGTGCGTGTGTGTCTGTGCGTGTGTGCGAATACAAGCTGGCTGTATTTACATGGCAAAAGTTCATTTCTATCCTTTGAAGTGGGGAGTATCAGTGTCTTAAGAAAACACACAGAGGAAAGGCCAGTTGGCTGGGTGTGCGTTCGTGGGTGAGAGGGAGAGGAAAGAGAAAAACAAAGAAAGAGAAAAAGAAGAAACCATTAATAACTTCTTTATCACAGAGGTCCCTCTTTGCCTTCATCTTCTCCTCATCCTCCCGTCATCCCTCTTCTGCTCCCTAATCTCTCCGTCAGCGTTTCTGTCACTACTTGTCTCATAGCAGCAGAATGATGGGGCTTGGTGACTCCAGCTATCATAAATTTGACAGCGGGCATCTTCATTAATGTGAAAGTAGCACCTCCCATCTTCCAGTGCAATGTGTGCCTCTGTAGGGATGTATGCGTTCTCCCTGTCCTCACCCTTATCTTCGCTATATACAAAAAGGTCTCGTCTCCTCAGAGAGGGGAAAAGATCGTACAAACGGAAAACTGTCCGAGAGACAACATCAGACTATGATAGATGTTAGCTGTGGTGAGAAAGAGAAACAGCTATTCTTTTCTTTGGGCATAAAAATGATATCTCATTCACCCTCAGCTGTTGTTTGAGTTTTGTTTTAGGAAATATTAGTATAAAAAATGAAGATGGTAAACTTAATGTCTAATCAACTGTCACTCTGAGCATGTTAGCATGCTATTTAATGTATAACAGATGATGTAGCCACCTGCCCGTTGGTTAGTCAAGTCCCATCTTGAAGCCTTGACTTAAGTGACTTTGAGACCATCAGCTCATCAGGAAAGTGTTTGCTGTGCTTTTGCAGTCAGAGGCATTTCCCCCTGCTGGTCATGAGAAAAAACACATATAAAGTACCTCTCATTGGCTTCATCTTTCATATGCAGTCAATGATGCTGAAATGCAATTTTCTTTTTACATTTTCTCCAAACATGTTTAAACACATTTCCAGAAACATTAAACCCAAACTGAAAAGATGTAACCGCTTTGTTAAAACTGCGCAGAAGTCTCGTGAAATTAAACATGGCACTCGAAACCATGTTCTGTCTTCTCAACACTTCCTTCCTTCCACCAAAACAACACTTACAGACTTACAGACGCTAACGTGATGGTGGTGGAGCTGTGATTAGACTTTAGCTGTTTGGAGTCACATTGTTGATGCATCGGCGTCACGTTTTCACAATTGTGCTTGATTCTTTGTGTTCACAACTCTCAGAAGCACCACTGCCTGTACTACAGAGCCACTAGTATTGCTTCACACTGTCACTGGTGTGACTGTCTGTGCCCCGTCTCAGATTTTGTGTCACACAACATTACTGCAGTTTCTTGCTTTTCATCAAATACAGCCTATCCAAGCACAGACCCCCACAGCTTTTAGCCTTTGAGCTTCACGTCATCCAAAAAGATTGCCCGTAAAAATTTTGACAGGCAGCATGAGAGGCCTCGGACAATGACAGCGCAAGATCGCTTTTACATACCATTTGTCCGTTAATAGGAACAAAGGCACGCCTGTACAACTGCACTCTCTCAACACGTGTGCACAGGTTTCACTAACTTTATGGCGTCTTGTAATATTTTTTTTATTGGAAGCGAGAGGGGAACGGAGAAAGATAGGAAGAGTGAGACAGACAGATGGAGACGGAGAAGTGGGGAGGTCGCTCCAGGAGCCAGTATCTCCAGATAAAATAATCTGGTTATTCTCAGCAGCACCAGGAGGAGACATGCCTTTTACATGGCGTGGCCCTGTGAGTGTGTGATTAAATGTGTCTGTGTGTTAATTACATCTACAGGGAACAGATACTTTACATGAACTCCTTGAAACTACTCCTTGAACTACTTGAAAAGCTGTAGAGAAACTGTGGGAATGCTGTGAAATGTCATTGTGTTGATACAGTGTGCACTATGGGGCAAAAACACACAGCGTGTCCTTTAATAACTGACTCTTTTTGATGTAATCATAAAGCCGTGATCATAAGCACAGAAATATTGTTATTTACTGCTTGTTTGTGTCCTGCACTTTTTCTACTTTTTAAACTATTTAAATTTTTATAACTTTTTATTGTACAGTTTTTCGCGTACGCGGGGAAATTTTCTTATATTCTTTGTCTAAAATCACCAAAATAAGGAGCAGCACATAATTTATGATTTTACCAAATACAATATGCTCGGTGCCTTTTAATTTTCTCTGTATGGCAAAACTCTAGAAACACAAACGCTCTGATTCATATTTCGTTTAGTGTTGAGGCCAGAAGTTGGTAAACCTCTCGCAGGCCTGGACAAAGATCACTGCACCTCAAATGTTTATGAAAAACAAGACTGCCTTGAAGTATTGAGTGGATTACACTGGTTAATGAAAGTAATGTCAACTGTCATTTTTGCTGTAAAAGTCTTTTGTTTTTTTAATGATGGCCAAGTATTTTTGGACATTTTCGTGGAATTATAAAAAGTCTGTGCTGCTTTTCCATCCCACGAAAGAATCACTGTTTTTCTTGGTTTTCACTGCTTATGTATGTCATTTATCTCAAAAGACTTTTCTACTTAAAACAGTACTACTGTGCTGTGAAGAAGTATTTGGGTCCCTTCCTGATTTCTAAGTTTTTTTAATATTATTATTCTCAGGTGATGGATATCTAAGGAGCTTGGTAAGAAGTCCAATAAGAGATACACAAGGGCTGTTCAGGCACAGCATTTCCTCGACAGGACACGTCTCGGATGTACATCTGCATCTAAAGGATAAAGGATGCTCTTTCGCGGATGCCAATGTTCACAGAGAGAAGAGAGACAGTTTGAAAGAGGGGTGAAAAAGCCATCTGTGTCCACTGTGAACGACCACATCTTGCATCAATTGATCTCAATCGGTCATATGATAGGGTGAGTCAGGTCTCACAATGGTTTAAAATCTGGGTCTCTCCACCATTTGGTCTTAGAACTGAAAAAGCTTCTCGGATTAGAGGTGGCAATGAGTCTCTCACATTGCAGGAGTTTTGGCCCACTCGCCTTTGCAGAATTGTTTTCATTCAGCCACACTGGAGGGTTTTCAAGAATGAACAGCTTAATCATACCAAAGCATCGCAGTCGGATTCAAGTCTGGACTTTGATTAGGTTGCTCCAAAACCTTTTTGTCAGCATTCAGAGGTGGACTTGCTGGTGTGTTTTGGATCGTTGTACTGCCGCATACACCAAGTGTGCTCAAGCTTCAAGCCATTACCTTATGATTTTCTGGTAGAGAGCAGAATTCCTGGTTTCATGAATTACAGCAAGTCATCCAGATCCTGAACGAGCAAAGCACCCCCAGACCATCACATTACCACCACCTTGTTTGATTTTTAGAGCGATATTCTTTTTATGAAACGCTCTGTTAGTTTTATGTAATGAGACTCAAAGCTTCCACCAAGGTTAAGTTTTGTCTCTTTAGTCCACAGAACATTTTCCCAAAAGTCTTCGAAACCGTCACCATGTATTTTGACAAACAGCCTTGGACAGCCTTTGTTCTTCTTTTTGTGGTCACCTTTTGAATTTTCCCATGGATGCCATTTTTGCCTAGTCTTTCTTATTGAGGCGCATGAGGCCTGCAGTTCTTTAGAACTTGTTCCGAGTTCTTTTGAGACCTCCTGGGTGAGTCATTAATGCGCTCTTGCAGTAATTTTGGTCGGCCAGACACTCATGTAAAGGTTCACCACTGTTCCAAGTTTTTTCCATTTGTGAATAATGGCTCTCACTGTGGTTCACTGGAGTCCCAAAGCCTTAGAAATAGCTTTGTAACCCTTTCCACACTGACAGTTGGTTACTTTGTTCCTCAGCCGTTTCTTTAGATTATGACTTGATGTGTTGCCTTTTGAGATCTTTTAGCCTGCTTCACTTTATCAGACACGTTCTATTTAAGTGATTTGTTGATTCATCATGATTCACAGTTAATTCATGATTTAACAATTTTTTTTTCACACAGGGCAGCATAGGTTTGGGTTACTTTCTTTCCCCGTTAATAAACCAACAAATTTATTTGGTGATCTGAAAAATTTAAGTGTGATAGATATGCAAAATAAAAACAACTAAGAATCACGAACGAGCCAAATCGTCTCCACAGCACTGTATATATCAAGAACTCTTGAAACACTGCACTAAATCTTCAATGTTTAACTAAATCAGTAGCTAAATAGAGCTACTTACTAGAGTACCTCAGTTTTTCAGCGCAGTGATAAACAGACGGGACCTTTTCATTCCTGGGGCGACAAATACTGCAATTTTGTCAAAACCGCTACACCGGTATCTCACAGAAGCACATGAGAAGTCCTTTGGCATGAAGCACTGGATTAGAGCTGAAGTGAGACAGATCTGTCACTCCCACCTTATCACACTGGTAAAGGATCGTACTGGGTAGGCGTCATTTTTCAACCTGCTGGATTAATGTTGTGAAGGGCAGTTTTTAAGCCAAATTGTCATCTTTTATTAAACTTCATCGAGTAGTTTTTAGGGACAAATGTAAACAGAGAGTGAAAGAAAAAGTCGTGGAGCCAAACAGAAAGTGAACCTCCTGGCCGACAAGTGTGCAACTTACTGCAACATCCTAATGCGGACTTTGTAGTTCATTAATAGCGGGTCATTATGTATCTTCATTCAGCTCTACCACGGATGGTGAGTCGAGGCCCTATCAGCAGAGAACGCCTTGTGTGTATAATAAGCATGCAGAGGTTTTCTTTGCTATTGTTGTTGTTTTTCTGTTGGGTCATCGCATGGAAAACCAGTGAGAGCCACCCATCTGCTAATCTCAAAATCAGCTGTTTTCAGCCACTAATGTTGATGCTCTTATGTTCACGCGGTGCTCTGAACCCCTGACGACAGTCCCAGAAAGTTGCAGTCATCACAGCTTTGGCTCAGTCGATCAAACCAACCTGTAAGTCAGCAGGTTGTCTGGCAAAGAAAACACAACTTTGTCCAGTTAACGCTCAGTCGGTCAGCGCGTTTTACATGCTGCAAGAAATCTGGTTGTCTCTGATACTGCTACAGTCATTTTCAACTTTGCCTGTATGGACCATACGTTTATAAGCCTGAGACCAAAAAAGTTACATAAATAAACAATTTCATCTCTGATGAATCACACATCACAACTGTGTTTATTTGGTACTCCTGAATATCGATATTCTCCTTACAGCCCTTTTAAAGAGAAGAAAAAAAAACTAAAGACGTGATTAACATTATATTAGGCACACCCTTTTTATAAAGCCTCTCATGATGTGACATTCCTTTCAGTCCTACTTAAAAATCCTACCACTACTACTTACTGGCTGCATTTAATGACATTCAGATGATATAAATACTTCATTTCAAGGTTTCTGCTCAGGAATTAAACGAGACCTTGGCTGCAATCGTCACATGGAGACCGACCAGCAAAAAGGGCCTGTGACTTATTTTGGGTGCTGAGCCATAGCTTAAGTAACCACTGTCATTGACAGCATTCAATAAGTCTATTTCCAACTGTTTTAGTGGCTCAATTTTCACTGCCCCATTGCAAACAGATTGTGGGGTTAAGGCCAGGAAAATAGTCATGGGTTGAAGTTACATCCAAGCATTTTAGAGTGCAGAACTTCTGATGCGGGGTCAAACTCTTTAATAAGCTACTTCTGTTGACATAAATTATGAATTGAAAGGATTTTGTTACAGTTTCAGTCAAAAGAATTGCAGGAGCAAAAAACAAAAAAATGGACAAGTGCTATGAATCACACAAACTTTTCCATGCTAGTATATAACCTTCCTGTCTGTCTATCCTCTACCTTTGTCTATCTGTGTCATTTCAGTTCAAAAGCAGATAAAAACCCGACAGCGCTACGCTAAATTTCTGTCCCTGGCTTCATTCTTTTTTGTTATCTGCCACTTTTTAAGCCCAAAACAACATTGCAAGAAAATAAATAGAAGAGAAAAGACAAAGAAAAAAAGATGCTCATCCCTTGCTCTGAAAATCCAAGAAATTTGCTCCAAAAGGCCAAAGACCACATGAGACTGTGGGAGGTAGGTGGGGTGTTGCTCTCTCTCCATTTGTCTGTGTGTCTTCAGCAAATTTGAGGTACCCCTAAATGTGTGTGTGTGGGTGAACGCGTGACTGGTTTTATCAGCAGAATTCTTAAAATGCTTCACTCTGTCTGTGCTGATATCATAGCCTAACCCTAAACAACCTATCAACAGTCACAGTTCACCAACGGCTATCAACATTATCATCATCATGTCATGTCATCAGTATCATCCTGGACCCCACATTCACCGTGGTACTGCAGCGTTGCAGTAAATACGGTTTGAGGTTGATGGGGGAAGCCTGAAGGATGAATTGCAGAAGAATTTCCACAGTTTTATATCTGCAGACAGGAAAAAGCAAGTGAGTAAAGCTGCTTCCTTTGGTACAGAAATATGTACCAGGCAGATTGGAAATGCACCTGTGGGAGTAAAAGTGTTTTCAAATCCCAGTGATGTGAAGGTCAAGAGTTTCAGTCAGTTGAAAGACAGCAGAAGCATATTTTCAACAGGCAGGACTGTTAAGTAGCTAGATAACTGAGTGTTATCAATAAATACCATTGAAGGCCACGTCACAACTTGGATAGTGTATGGCTGGTCTTAAAATCTGTGTTTAAGAAATTAATGTCACTTTCAATAACAGCATTTTTGTCCCGTTTTTCAACCAAAGGCAGCAAAGTCAGTTAATTACCTCCTGTTCACTGGAACGAAGACAGCAGCTGACAAGGACTGGTTACTAAAGACACACAGCACAGAGTCGGAGTAACCAATGACCAACGTCGGCTTGAGAGACCACAGGAAAAGGCTGACTGATTTTAAATACCTTCATATTTAAACTCCCAGTTTACCCTGCTAGCTACTGCTGCTGCTGTATTTTCACTTAGACGGTTCACGGGTTTAACAATAAGAATACCTTTATTTGTCCCACAATGGGGAAATTGCATTGTTGCAACAGCAAGCACAGTACACAGCAGGGAGCCAGAAGTAGCAAGATGTGAGATAGATAGGAATTAAAGTATTTTAAGAAGTACAAGAGGCTGCGAATGGATGGATGGATGGAAGATGGAATAGAACTATGACTAAGACTATAAGTATATACAATATGCGCCTATGGGTGTGTACAGTATATGGATTATTAGCCAGATAAGAAAAATGTTCAAATCAAATTAAATGTTAAATTCTGGGTCTCTACATTGCTTTCATTTTCAAAGGCAGCTTATGACATCAGCACTGTATGTACATTTCTTAAATTAGTTTACGTTTTGATTTTATTGTTGTATTTCTTCAACAGTGGAATTTGTAAGTAGTTTTGAACACTTTGCAGTCCTTTAGCGTGTCATATCCAGCTGATAGGTAGCCGTGACTGTGACAGGAAGACTAAAGCAATCAAATTTCCTACGTAAGACAGCAAACTAGTGAATGCCTGTTCACTCCCGGGAAATCATTATTGATAAGGGACACCCTTCCTCCCGCTATTCTTCCTCTCTCTTCAAAGCCCCTCCTAGAAGATGAGGATGTGCTTCCTTTGGCTTCACGTGGATTTCCAGCCACTACACTCTCCCACCACACCTTACTTCCTCGGGGGCTTTTTCACCACTTATGATACTTTACCCAAATCACCTGGTCTGCTCTGAAAATACCGGTAGTTTTTCTAAAATGGAACCAAAGCTAAAACTGTTTGTTCACTGGTTGCTTTTGTAGTTGTTTTGAACGATGATGCATAAATGATGATGTAAGTATTTTAAGGATTCATTATTTTTGTAAGTAAAGAAAAAAATAAGACAGATTAGATCATATATATATGTTGTTTGTTGTATCTACATCAGTATGCACTATTACGTAGAGAAGTCTTTCACATTTTTTCCATTAGAGTCTGTTAAGAGATTTGAACTTTTAAACCAGGCAAGGCTTAAGTGTTCTCACATGACTATAAAATACAAACAGCTACATGTGCTGGCTGTGTGTCATTGTGTGCGTCTGCATTTAAGTAAAAGTGCTATGAAGATACACAGGCATCTTCATAGCTCTTTGACTGGAATCATGGCAAACCGAATGAAATAAAACTAAAGGTGAAAATTAAATTTTTCCTACCTCCTAAGCTGGTACTGGTTTTGTTATTATGAAGGTGATCAAAAATGCCACACACTTTCTCTCGTTTCCTCTCTCTCTCTCTCTAGCTCTCTCTCTCTCTCTCACACACACACACACACAAACCACAAGTCCCTCACAGGCCTATACAGACCTGTCTTTAAGCATTAAAATCACCTCCAGGATGGACAGTTGGGTTGGGAAAAAAACCCAACAACATAGAAGTTTCGCCGAGACCTCAAAGCAAGACTGTACTTGTCCCTAGAAACCTACAACCACTGTTAGTGTTGCTATTATTATTATTGTTAATAATAATCTCCCAGCATTGCAGTCATATCAAACAAAGTCACCACAAACATGACAGCACTTCCTCACAGCTCCATTCTCAAAGCATTTTCCACATCTGAAAAATATTCTCAAGGTTCAAAGGAAATACAGTACAGCGCACCTAGAGTTTAAAACAGGTTATTGCTGAAACAGCTGCATCTAAACGTTCAATTTTTGTTCTTAAAACTGTTAGATAAACAGATTATTTTTATGAGTTATTTGGTCATAGACTCACACTAGGTCATTTTTTTTTAGACAGAGAACATGCTCTTTAGTTTACCACCAACAAAAAACAAAAATAACCTTATATTTTAAATCTAATATTATAAATCTACACTTGCACAGAGGACTGTCAAAGTGTTCTGTTGTAATTTTGTAAGGGACAACATTTGGCACGAAACTAAAATTGTGGTCTATACCATTGTAAAATTTTTCTACAAAATCAGGATGTTTTGACACTCCAAGAGAGGTCCAGGTGCATCCCAAGGGCGCAAGTGCAAACAGGACTTTGGGAACGGTGACTCAGTAGCAGCTATGATGAAGGCAGTCTGCAGGTTTGTAAGAAGATGATCCCAGATGGGAGATTGGTCAAATTTCTGATGTTTCTGTGCCACTTACCTAAACTTCTATCTTCCCTTGTTTACAAAAAGAGTTATTAACTACAATCTACAAGCAGTTCAACATTAAAAATGGACTTACTTTCCTTTTTTTTTTTTAACCAAAGTCACATGAGAAGACTCATTTAGCACAGAGTGGGAGTCCTAGTTTAGCATACACGCTTAAACCAGGCAGAAATAGCACAAGAATCCAATATGGAATAAAAGCTTTTCAAACGCTCTCTAATTAGCACGTTATATCAGCTCGTTTAACAGATACAGAAAGAGAAATGGAAAAACTTCCATTTGTGGTTTTAGGTGGAGTTGCATGCTGGAACTATTTCTTGACAAACAACAGGCAGATTGTTGGGCACTGTACCCAGCATCGCAGTCTTCTTGTCTCAGTCGCCATGTTTGGCCACGCCGTCCATCGTCTACAGAAACTCTGCAAAGACGTACCCTGATGGAAGAGCGGCTGTTTTACACAATATTTATTTGATTTATTAGAACTATAGGCGGTTTAATCTTAATGCTGACCATATCTGAATTTCCGGCACTACATATTTATTGCACAGAGTTTAAAGGGATATCAATCTTCTTGTCTAACGTTAAGAAAAAACACGAATAAGTATATTTGTCAAAATGCCGGCCGACTCCTTTCCCATTACTGACACAGACGAATGTATTCAACTGTGTTCAAGGTGCTGATGCGTGCCGAGGAATGCATGTGGACATTTTGTGTAATTCTTGGGAAACAAAGTCAACAAAATAAACAGATTTGAAGTTGACACAACTACAAAGTGGAAATCATCACATTGGCTGAACCACATGAAACAATAACTATTAAGTCATTCTCCTGCCCTCTTAAAATCCATAATATGTTGAGTCTGTTAATCGTTTCCTCACTTGCTGGGACATGATGAAATGTGCTGACAATCAAAATAGCATTTGGTTTATTTTCTCTCCTCATGGTTACCCTGTATACATGAACATAAAACATGAAATGCAACTCCTGGCACAGGCCTCAGAACCCTGCCAAGTAATGACTGCATACGTGTGTGTGTGTGTGTGTGTGTGCTTTTACCCCGTTGGGCTTCGGATTTATCATGATTGTTTCCTTCTACGTCCCTTCAAAAAGTTTTCATGTTTCTCATGGCTGAAACTTTATGTTGACTGTGGTCTCGGGGTTTGGTTATTTTTGAGAGCAAATGCAGAGAAAAATATCCCAAACATTTTAACGGCCTTTCTTCAAAGGAAGTCGACTCTCTGTTGAATTTAATTAACAGACAGAATCGAGATTGCTCTTAAATAGCTCGGCTTTTTTTACTGTGCTTTTAAAAACTTAAACATAAAAACCACATTTAGCAGTCATTAAGTCCACGGATCACCACACCAGTTTACTTAAGTACAAAATTAGGCTAAAATGGGAGAAATCTTTATAAACGTAGCGGGACATTTTTGGGACTCGACTGCAGACATGTGCACCCAAGATACTCTGCACAGCTTTTAACAGCGTTACAAAGGTAAACACGGACATTATAAACAGTATAAAACTGGTCCCGTGTCAATGATTCTTAAAGAACAGTTTAAGCATATGTTCAGTGCCTTTGCAGTTCCAGTCCAATACACCTGGTGATGGATACGTTCTCCAACAGGTTTTGAATCGTTTGTTTAACCTAA
>VURO01011833.1:32249-67321 GCA_015108175.1 Pelvicachromis taeniatus
AAAAAAAAAAAAAAAAAAGGGTTTCCCCTTTTTTTTTTAAAAAAAAAAAAAAAAAAGGAAGCCTGATCTATTGTTTGGAAGAGAGGAGAGGAACGGGGGAATCATAGTGCTGACAGGGCTGTTAAGCCAGATAGATCTTTTGGCACTCAAAGAGACATAATTACTCTAATAATGACGGACTAACAATAGCCAATATCGCTGCAGCCTGCATGAGGGGAACATGTGTTGCTGCTATGTGTCCATTTGTGTGTACGCTGTGTACTCATTAGCGAAAAGCCTCAGCGCAGACTAGCTCCAGTTACAGTAGTAAACGCTGCCTTTGAACTTTTAATGGAGCCCTGAAACCCAACTAGGCCTTAAAAACACACAGATCTGCAACAGAAGACAAAACGCAGAGGAAAAAGGCAGAAATGGCAACAATAAATAAATTCACATGTATGAACTCAGGCAGTGAGGTAAAAACCTGCCGTAAGATTTAGATAATAGACCCATATCACTGTAATAATGTCCAGGCACGGATGCTATGGTTTGGTCCTTGTTAACAAAGCAGCCGTTAATTAGCTAACTAATGAAGCACAACATGTTAAATAAACGCACACCTGTTCACCTGCTGATGGACACATAGTGTAGCTTTCATATTGGTATATCAGGTATCTTGAAATTCTCATTTACACACATCATTATCATCATTGGGGCCCCTGCTCTGTGCAGCACCTGTGCCTGGATGCAGTAATTAAATCACCAACCTGTGTGTGTGTGTGTGTGTGTGTGTGTGTGTGTGTGTGTGTGTGTGTGTGTGTGTGTGTGTGTGTGTGTGTGTGTGTGAGAGAGAGAGAGAGAGAGAGCGAGCTTACATGGGCCTAACATGGAAACCTCTCATCAGTGAGCCAAAAAAACAGACAGGCCACAAATGGAAATGAGCAGGAAATGTAAATGTTAAGAGAAATTCAATGATGCCATTAAAGCATGAGCGGTTTAAACCATTCTGAGAAAACCTTCCGATCCCCAATCTACGTTAGCATACATTAATGTCAGCGACGCCAACTCTGTTTATTGTTTTATATGTTGATTTGTCAGAGAAAAACAGTATGTCGCCACAAAATAGGAATTTTAACTGCCTCAGTAGGTCTTTCCAGTGGGTAAGCATGCAGGTTGTGTTATCAGTATTAAACAATAAATGACGCGTGCTTTCCCTGCGATCACATCTCCAAATCTCTACTGAAGGCTCGCTCAGCGATGAGAGTGGAGAAGGCTTGTGAACAGAACTGTTTATTTGACTATGAGCTGTTTACAGAGATGGACGCTGTGGGGCTGAGTGACAGCATGAGAAAATACCTCTGATAATATACTGACATGCAGAGAACTCGGCAGAGAACCTGACTCCTCGCTCAGCTCTCAGGACCTATGGGCATCACTCCACAGCTAATCGGAAAAAAAACTTTTTAAATTATGTTCCTAATTCTGTTAACTCTTAAAATACCACGATGTAGCCAGGAGTTTCTTTATTACTGCAATCTTGACTTAACCCAGCAGCAAAAGGCCAGGTGTTTAATAATATTAGCCATGGCTGTGTAAGTGTAATGGCTATTCATTTGTTTTTTAACACCTCTGCCTTTCAGAGTGTCTAAAAAATAAGCTTATCTAACAATATCTAATATTTCCTTTTATTATTAGAGTTGGTATTGCTGGCACTTGGTGTCCTCATGTAATGACTTAAGGCCTTAGTCACACAGGCCTAGAGATCGGTCAGTGAACATCTGGCAACCACTGATCATTGGGGAAAAAATGTATACTCCACAACTGGTTGGCAAGTGTTTGCAGGAGTTGCTGGATGTCTGTGAAATCAGCTGCTGAAGTCCAATTCACACAAGCCTAAAGACAAGTCAGTGACCCCCTGGCAACCACTGGCCACCAGGGAAAAGTGTGTATTCCACAACCGCTTGGCGAGTGGCTGCTGGAGATTCCTGGCAGTCACTAGCATAAAACTGGTCACAAAGAGTCGAACGGTGCTGCACTTAGACGACCGCTACAGTCGCCAGTAGTTTCTTCCTTGATCTCTAGGCCTGTGTGACTGAGGCCTTATGCAGATGTTTGGATAGGTAATGAACCACCTTCTCCTTTTCAGGTCTGACTGGAGGATTTATAAAACATTGTCACTGCTAAATAGTTCCATAAAAGCAACTGTCCTCTTGGACAAGCACATGAAGGACTTCACGGTCCTTCATGTCACACAACAACGTAGAGATGATGATTTAGAAAAATGTTCCAACCCTTTTTCAGTTCAAATTATTTAACTTTCCCAGTTATGATGACAGTGAAACATTGAAACAGTCCATCTCATTTTAACAGTTGGGAGTTAAAACTATGGGCCTGCAGGTACAGAGTACCTCCCGCTGACAAAACAATGATCACCACCTGAACCTATTGTTAAACAGGGCTGAATACTGCTGCTTTTATAACCAATAAAAGTGTTCATCGGAAGAGTCTGGAAACGTAAACATTGAAAAATCTCCATTTATTGTGTTTTCTCATTCTATCAGCATCTGTTTTTAACAGGGAGAGAGATTTGTGCAGGGAAATAAAAAGTGAAACTTTTTTTTTTTTTCTCCCCACTTTCACAATAAAGTCCTAGACAGATGACAGCTGTGGACACACAGAGTGCAAGCTGCATGTTTTATCGCCTTCACCCATAAATAAAAAACGCAGAGTGGAAGAAATACAGTCAAAATATACGATTTATGGCAACGGGCACAGAAGGGAGTCTGGAGATTTCTTGGACAATATGAAAATAAAACTGCAATAAAACTGCACGGGCCTTGATTGTGGTCTATGGAGAGACATGGAGGGACTCCAGCACAGCTAACTTTATTACTTCATCTAAGAGAGAGCAAGAGAAAAGGAGGCACACATCAACAGATTCAGAGACCATTACAGTCAAATCCTTTACCCAAAGTGGCCACAGTCTCCAGTCTCCATCCAAGGACCCCAGGCCCTTTTTCACCCAGCAAGAAGGGGCACAGTAGAGGACAAAACCTTCCCAATTGAGTTTACCCAGCTCTCTATTTACATAAACCTTTTACAACTTAACTTCATGGCAGGCATCATCAAGTCTTAAACTGATGGTAGTTGTATAAACATTGTGGGGAAAGAAGAATTAATGTTTTAAATAGTAAAACGGACTGCTGTTTATGTAAGTGGTTGGTAACCTTATGGTGATTGCCAACTGAACAAATAATTTACCACCATTTTCATTTCCCACAACATCCCAGCACCCAACTCTGCTGCTCTAAGCATTTGATTTCGCTTTGAGGGAGCCATCTTTCTCATCTGAGAGGGGGAGAGGTGAAAGGGAGACGGGAAGGCATGCATTTTTTAAGCGATTAGAGCAACAGATAACTGGGCGCTAGGCGAAAAACAGCCTGATAGTCTGCAGGCCACTGGAAGAAAATGCTCCAGACTGCCATGGAGATTTAGCAGTAAGAATCTTCTCTTTTTCATTCTTTCTGAAAATAGGCTATTATATGGTGTTGCATCTTTCTTGGCTGGAGCTTCGCAGAAGACGTAGGGTTTCAGAGAGCATACCGGGGAACCGGTGAAACTGGAGACAATATCAACAAATACGGCCTTGTATTTTTAGGTTGTGATTATAAAGCTCGTTTCACAGTTTAATACTCCGGGGAAGCCAAACAAACATGGTTGTATAAAGAAACCAGCATCCAGTATTGGATCAGATCTCTACTGCTCCAAAATGTCTCGGACATACAAAAAAAAATATGCACATACAGTACATATACTTAGCACTGAGCCTATGAAGTTCAGTGACAGATTTAAATACCATACACTGACATACAACAGGTTCTCTTTTAGTGATTATATTTATTTAGCGCATGATATTCTGAGGAATATGAAGAGACATGATTAATTACAGATGCACTAGATCTACAGTGAATTTTTTAGTGGTTAATTTTCATGTCAAAAGACATATTTATAAGTCCTTTTCACATATCATGAAATACTGTTTTGAAAAAAAAATAAATAAATGTGAGAAAAATAACTGTTGTACATATCCAGTTTGTTATTTAGGAATCATTTAATACGGTCAGAAAACAATTGTTATTAGTACTGCTTTTTTTTTTAACTCTTTTTATTAACCTCCTAATTCATCCAATAGCAGCAATTTAGTTCATGTTTGGAATTATAGATTTTCTTCAGCAAAAACAAAAAAACTTTAGGCTGCTATTTCTTAAAAAAAAAAAATGCATGCACCCTTTTTGATTGAAAACCAGTGTGTGGTGTGTTAAAAAGACATGATCGTTTGAGGTTTTTTGTTTTGTTTTTGTCTGATTGTTGGTACTCTGCTGGCCCCTGCTGACCAAACTGAACAGACTACTTCCTAAATGTGTGCTCCATTTCCACTACTGACACCTTCAGTTAAAAAAACAAAAATGTGGAAGCAGCACAACAGGTATCATGTAAAAGGGGCTGTCAAGTAATAACCTGTACCATGTTAGCTACTGATAGACCTAAAAGAAAAACTTAATTTCTATAACTTCACATGTCCCATCTTGTGGTATATACTGGTCTTGTCTGGCACAATTGGTGTGGAGTACGCACAATTTTTGTTATACATATACAATGTCAATAAAGGGCTATTCTATTTTATTATCATCCATTTAACATTTATACATTTACCTTAGTGCGTTAATATTTTATTGACTAATTCATTCATTTTGCTTTTCAAAACTGTGCCAAGTACTCAAAACACACATAAGGACTTGCAGTTTTTGTAAAGTATTTTTTGTGCTTTGACCAGTGTTAGCTAGTAGCTTCAACTTAAAGTAAAAAAATGAAAATATTAAGACATTTAAATGTATTAAATTAATATTTTTTTTTAAAAGTCTTAAATTACCTGAGATGTTGTGTCCAGAATTGAAGAGCATTTGGTTCACTAATATCACTGCTCTTTTCAAACAAGCTAACGTGGCTAACTTTTTTGTCTTATCAGCTAGCAGTGCTAAACCAACGTGTAAACAGAATAAGAATAGAGCAGTGCAATTCAAATGGTTTTATTTACAAATAAAACTAAGACCGTGCCACAAGGCAAAATGTAGCTATTTGTGGCTTGTAGTTTTTTTTCTGCAGGTATAGCAACAGAAGTGCAAGGGGCCTGATATATCAGCTAGCTTAATAAGAAGAACAAACAACAGGAATTTAAGGCATATCATTACAGGTTTAAAGAAATAAGCACTTTATTGTTATTAAAAGAGATAGTGTTTCTTTGACATCTACAAAAAGGTCATTTTTGCAGACCCCTACAACAGTTCAGTTCTACATATGGAGTGTAAATGTAGGTGTAATTGTAGTGTTGAGTTTTGCCAAACGTTTCTCTGTTTCCACTGTCAATTACTGCTGCCTTATTATACATGTATTGTAAAGGAGGGGGGTCTTATATAGGGAATACACACAGAAGCTTGTTTGATTGATTATTCTTATCTATTGTTGACATAAATGCATTCTCAAGCCTTTAACTTATAGGTTTAACCATTACACCTGGACGCCAAACACCTGAAGCTAATACTAAGTTTAAAACAAAATCCAGCTCTTCAGCCTCAAAAAGCTCTTTGAAAGGCTTCTTCATCTGATCCCACTAAGTTTAGTCGATTGTTAAAAGTCACATTGGGTGTGTTTGTGGACCCAGTACTGTATAATAATAATTATATATATATATTTAGTTATTTTATTGTGGCAAATGATCAAATGAGATGCAGGTAACTATGCTTACCTTTAACCTGTGTTTGTGTGTGTAGTTTGGGTCACCTAATAACGCCCCTGATAGGGAAGCCTTTGATTTCCCTGACAAGTGTATTTCACATAATGTTAAATTCTTTTTAATTTGTTAATAACTCCCACCTCTGCATGTACAAATGGGCTGGATTAAGCTCCCTCCCCACTAGAACAGGTAGCCTACAAATCCCGAAGAGCATTGCGGCTATTGCTATAGCAGCGGGAAGCACCACCCCACTCGTTTGTGCTTAACCTCCATCATGGACAATCCGAGTCGCGTCTTCGCGGCGATAGTACCGACCGGGCGGGAGTTCTCCGGTGTCGAAAAAGAGCAGGGACTGGAATTAAGAGCGGTTAGTCGACAAAGTCCCTGTAAGTGTGTAAGGGAGGTCCAGGTGACGGGGACAGCGGAGGTTCGCTGCCAGGCGGACCGGGCGTCGGTGAGGGTCAGCGTGAGCAACAGCAAGGAGTCCGTCAGTGAAGCAACCCACGGCGTTTCACGGCGACTTGGATACATTTTACAGGCTCTCAGGTCAGAAATGAAGCTGGAACAAACCGTAAAGTTAGCTAGCTACTGTTAGCAATATGCTATTACTGGTTAAAAAGGCAGCAGTGTGGGTGAGAAGTCCGGCCACAGATACACAAAAACTGTGATAAACAGCCAACTTATTTTGTATCTTCGGCAATCTCTGATTTTATAAATAAACTTTATTTCAAAAGTCCATTAACTTTAAAATCAGAAGTTCTGAGTTCCCTGATCAGAAAGTGTAAGTTTTATCATCTCTGAGTGTGTTCACACTGAGTGTGCAAATAGAGGGGAAAAGCTGTCATCAATGGAGCACCAATGCTGGGACTCCCCAACAGGTCAGTAAAGACCAGAGCTTCTAATTTAATTCAGCTGGCCAGGATATTAATCTTAAAAAGTAGGAGAGAAGAAGAGTCATTTTAATAGGCTTGAGCCACTCTGTCCTAATTTCTCGTTTGACAGGGACAAAATATAGGTGCCAGAAAGTGATGATTAACAATATGGGGAAACTGATGGACCTGTGATATTAGTTAATGCTGATAGCAACAGAATCCAGGCAGATCCACTCTCAAGTCAGCTCATTAAACTAAAAAACAGTTTATACAGCAGTTTATGAACATTAACGACTACACATGTGATCTTTATTTAAACGGTGATTGCTACAGTAGCTTACAGTAAATGTTTGCAGTGCAAGGAAACTGGCTGACAGCTGCATCAGTGTCCACAGTTACAAAGGTGAAGACTATAGAGCAGTAAAACCTGCCAATAATTTTGTCTGCATGCCTAAATACATCAAGTTGCTGCCATGTGATTGGATATTTGTCAATGAGCACTGTACCTAATATAGTGGCAATAGTTTGGACACGCCTTCTCTCTTAATGTTTTTTCTTTATTTTCATGACTATTTACATTGTAGATTCTCAATGAAGGCATCAAAACTATGAATGAACACATATGGAATTATGCAGTAAACAAAAAAAAAAAGTGAAATAACTCAAAACACGTTTTAGATTCTTCAAAATAGCCACGTCTTGCTTTGGTTACTGTCGTTGCACACTCCCTCATGCTTCATGATGGGAACCATGCATGTAGAGACCATCCTTTCACCTTTTCTGCATCGCAAAATACGGCGGATGGAACCAAAGTTCTCAAATTTGGACTCATCACACCAAATCACAGATTCCCTCTGGTCTAATGTCCATTCCTTGTGTTTCTTGGTCCAAACAAATCTCTTCTGCTTGTTGCTTTTCCTTAGTCGTGGTTTCTTAGCAGCTGTTTGACCATAAAGGCCTGATTCACGCAGTCTCCTCTGAACAGTTGATGTAGAGATGTGTCTGCTACTGGAACTCTGTGTGGCATTTATCTGGGCTCCAGTCTGAGGTGCTGATAACTTGCAATGTCTGAGGCTGGTGACATAGATGAATTTATCCTCAGCAGCAGAGGTGACTCTTGGTCTTTCTTTCCTGGGGCGGTCCTCATGTGAGTCAGTCTCATCGTAGCGCTTGATCGTTATTGCGACTGCGCTTGGGGACACATTCAAAGTTTTGGCAATTTCCGTTAAACAATTAAATGAAAAGATGTGTCCAAACTGTAGACTGATAGTGTATATACGTATGTCATATACATATACGTATGTCAGCCATCCGTCTGCGTAAGCAAATGACTGACAATGAATTGAGTGATGAGTAATCGGGCAGCTGAAAACAGATATTTTCCAGGCAAAAAACAAACACCTTTTTTCTGTACGACTTTATAAAACTGGATGCCCAGGGAGCTTTTTAATGCTGGATTATGCTGAAGCAAATCATTTTCTTGCCATAATATTTGTTTATGATATCATTCTTGATTATAGTGTTGGTTTTAAATAAATGGCAAAGCAATGAAAAGAACAATTACTTCAAATAGAAGTTCATAAAGTCATATTGTCAAAACTCAGCACATTAAATATGCTTGATAAACCCTGCAAAGCAATGGGTGTCCAGTAAAGCAGTGTTTTAAGTTGATACGGTTTTGTGTTATTTTTTTTTTCCAGGGACAGGAGCTAATTTCTCAAAGTACACTGTAAATTTTGTGACTGTGTTTATTTTTATATCCGTTCTGCTTAGACAACATGATGTCAGAGAAGACGACACTTTAGTGAGGCGGTTTCTCCACCGAGACGCAGACATGTATCGGATGGACGCAGAGGTCGAGTATTTGGACGCACACCGATGAACGTACAGCACAGACGTGTTGAGCAGCATGTGACCGTGCTGTAATATATCTTATAGGTCACTGTGACTTTCTCAGACTTTGAGAAGATGGAGCGAATATGTGGCATCCTGCTGGAAAAGCTAGACAAGAGCGTTTGTGTGGGGACACCGGAGTTCTACCACAGTGTTGAATGCCTGAGTCAAGTGAGGTATGAAAGAAACCCCAACACAGTCGTACCTCTTTATTATTTTTATTAAATGCTGCGATCTTAACCAGCAAGTCTGTGCACCGCAGGCTGCGTGCGTGTGTGTCTGCAGTTGAGAATGCACAGCTGAAGGCCAGCAAAGTCAGTCAGCTCCTGGGACAAAGTCTGGGACCCCCTCTGCTGGTTAGAGAGGAGGAAACTAAAGAGTGGAGGAACGACGAGGACGACGGCGGTGGGGGGCAGGGGTCTGCAGTCCCTTCTCACTTTCCCAGCTTACCTACAGTCACTGCTTCCTCGCAGGTGTCCGTCTCCTTCAGCCTCAGAGACAGAAGCAGGAAAAAACTCTGAAGCTTCATGAACACAGAGATGGGACTTGGGGAGATGGGAGGTGTAATGCTTAAGAAAGAAGTATGGATCTTTCAAAGTAATTTTAATTCAGCCAAAACTTTCTTGAAATAAAAAAATAATTTTATTTTGACCTTAAAAGCAGTTTAAGGAATCTCAGTCTGTCAACGTTTGTTTGTTTTTTACATATTTGGTATACACTTTAAATTACTTTGTATTTGTGAACTTCAGAGAAATAAATGTGGTAATTCAGAAGCTTAATCAATTCTTCATCCTTGATCATTTATCTCCAACTCCGTTAAGGACACCCTCTAGAAAGGAGGGCGCCGATGATCACTCCTACTTTTACTTGAGGCCAGCCTGTCGACGACTGTTAAAAACGCCATTTTGTGTCCATTCATTGAACTCCAGTAGACAAAAGAATAATCAGGCTGAAGAAAACCACAGAAGCCAAAGGATGAAACTGTCTTTTGGCCAAGGCTTTCAGGCTCCAGAGTCAAACGTCCTCGCTCTCATCATCCTCCTCCTCGTCTTCTGGGAAGAGCTCTCTGAGCCAGGGCTGCATGACAAAGCGTTTCCCATTAAAGTGCGTGAAGTAGTTCTCCAGGGTGGGAATGTCGGGCTGAAAACATCCAACAGTAAGTCCAAGACCTATTTTAATATATGTGATTGTATGTGCTGTGATTTTCAGGACTTACCCTCATCCCCGTGATGCGCTCCAGCTGTGTCTGAGGCAAGTATGCAACTATGACAGAGGAGGGTCCAGGTCCTCCAAAGATCACCTTGTAATGAGGTGTCTTTTCCGCTCTTGTGTCCTATATGAACACACACTTCTGTTACTAACACTTAAATAATATATTACCAATAAATGATCAGTCAAAGGAAGTGAGGGAGGGGCCTGTGGCTACTGACGTCAGAGCTGGAGTACACTCTGTCAACCCATTCTGCAGGAGCTCGCAGTTCAGGGTCCCAGCTCACCACTACTCCGACCATAAGGCCTTTAGTCTCTAACACCACCTCTCCGACACGCAGAAACACATACGGGGGACGAGGGCTGCGCGCCGTCTTGGATGCTGACGTGACAAAGACAGACGAGAGGTTACTACAGAACTGACTGCAGAAATAAGCACAGAAGCCACTTAACTCTGCATCTAGCTACATTTCGAATGTTGTGTGCAGTATAAGGCAGCAGAGGACAAGGACCTAAATAACAGCTAGCTAGGCAGATGATGTAAAAATGACCAATTCAGACCGAAGTTGTATTATTAATGTGAACACTTAAGCACGGAAAGCTGAGGCTGTGTTCACACTAGACAAAAGTTGCTCATTTTTTCCCCCCCCTTTCTTTTCTTGGTTCGTGCATGAATAAGATCTGTTTTTAATGAAAACCCCCCCGATCAGATCGGATTTCCTTTTGCATCCTTCTAGATAACTCACTGCTGTTGCCAAGCAATAAAACTAAACTCCTATGATCGCTCTCAGGAAAGAGTCTTGCTGCTAAATTATTGTGGAAAGATGGATGTAGTTATTAGCGGGCCTTCACATCCTGAAATTGTGGATTTCATCTGATTGAGTGAAGCCAGTCACATCACAATCATATCTTTGCTCCACACACTTTCATACAGATGTAACGCACATTGCTCTGCAAAAAAACATACTTATAAAGTTGTCTCCATCTATTTTTGTCATCCGCGTTTGCTTCTGACCCTCAACCTGAAACCGTAATGGATGAAGCCTTATTATTACACTATAACGTGCCATAATAATGTAATAATAAAATATCAGGGTCCACCTGTTTTTATTAATCAATTACACTCAGTGTGGGAGGTGACATTTCACATTAATCTATGAGAAGGAGGCTATGGACAGACTGTAGCATGTGTGGTTGGTTAAAAATGCTTCAGTATAGCAGAGCTATAGACACAAACCTCCAAAGAATCCCAGGTCATTGTCAAAAAGCATGATCTCCACAGGAGGTGGTTGCCCCGCTTGATCTTCCTGTCCCAGTCCAACCAGAGACCTTCAGGAAACAAACACATCACCAGTCTCTAAATACAGCTCATGTGCTCCAAAACCCACCACCAGAAATCACTTTTTAGGTGTGTGGGATTTGAATATGAAGCAAGATTATGCAAATAACTGTAGCCTCAGAGATCCCGAGTGAGCGATGATTCGAGTTAATAATCTTGGGCCTCATTTGAATGCCATTCATCTCACACACTCACATGACTTTGGACATCTGCTGGCTTGTCCAGTCTGACCATGCAGTTACATTCATGTATGTTTGTGTCCATTCTCTCCAGATTCGAAGCAATCTGAAACCAAAAATATTTTTATTAATGAGTAAAAAGCAAAAAGAAAACTGCCACAAAAGTCCTTATTCTGATAAGTGTTACTTTATTTTATATTTTACTTAAAGGGTTGCTGAGGGTCATTCACATCCAGCCAACTAAAGGAGTTTGTTTCTCCTTTTGCAAACTTGCGATGCGGTAAGTAAAAGTCGGTTTTTGGTGCACTGGTCTCACCGCGTGGTCGCATGATAGCGCTGCGCCGCCGAGGAGCCGCTCCACCGGGAGATGAAGTACTGCGCGGGCACGGCGGAGAGCAGCAGCGCGATCTGCAGCACCGCGGAGGCCCTGAGCACAGGCATGACCGCACAGCTGGCACCTGCCGGGGAACCAAAGGTACGTGCACGAGAGTGCGCGCCAAAATTAAACTTAGCCGATGTATATTCAAAAAATTAAATAAATAAATGAAAACAGGAGATTTAAGTTTGGTGAGCGGAGGTTAGTAGTTTCAGCTCAAACACATGTTTATGGCTGGCGTTAAATTTATATAAAGTAGTGTCAGGAAAAACTTTAAATGACACGTGACCCCGCGGATAGGTCAAACCAGGTAACCGCGAAAGCTCTTTACTTGCAAGTAATTGTGACACTTACCTCTTGTTAAGCTCTAAAGTCTTCCCTCCGACTGTGTGTTGAACATTGCGTTTGAGTGAGTGTGCTGCGCGTGGAAACCAGGACACAGCGGCGCGGTTTCACTTCTGTTTTATTTACATAAACCACACTCCAGCCCATGTCGCCTCGAGCCACCTGTGTATTTACATCTTTTTTGGAAAAATTGCCAAACAGGTATTCTGACCAATAGCCGCAGCCCACGGAGGTACCCACGGGCCTTTAGCGGCTCGCCACGTCAGGAAGAGCCGGAGGTGTGGGCTCCAAAGGACAGGGAAGTGATTTTTGTGCACTTACTGTTTTCCATCACTAGGTGGGAGTATTGTTAATTTTTCTGCACCTCACTTCTCACCCTCAATACAGTGAATAGTGTTTTTGTTTTTTATCTTTATACAACAAAGAAGCAACAAGCATTAAAAGTGAATATGGAAACACAACTTTTTATTCACTTAAAATATTGGTATGAACAAACAGGACAGCAGTACTCCCCTACACATACATTCTAGCCTTATGCTTCTTTTTTTTTGCATTAATTCCTTTATATATATATTTATATTAAAAAAAAGTATCCAAACTAACAAAGACGACCTCATCAACTCACATGAAAAGACCCCTTCCCCTCCTCTTCTTACAACATACCCAAAATTCTTCCTGGTGGCTAACATAAAGCCATCTCATTCACGCACGCACGCACACACACACACAGTGACCTTTAACCAAACACTGTGATGCCAAAAAGCACAACTCTGCCACACATTAGCACAGGCCAGTGCGAATGTTTACATGAGCTCTGAAATGTAGCGTCAAGGTAGAGGTGCTGCTCTGAACCAGTAACACCACCCTCTTACATTAGAATCTGAAAATGGCATATATACCTCCACCGTATGAAGAGCTGGATACAGATGAGGGTGATGTATGTTTGAAATGGGAAATGGTTTAATACCCAAAGTCTTGCTTATACACCAGTGAGTTATTTTTAAGGCCCCTTTAAAATGATTAATTGTTCTGCCATGGTTAAGGTAATATGACCAGCTATGCTATATCAGCACATCTACCTTGACACGTGATAAAAACAGGTCGTGCGGTGATCTGATGAAGAATGTGTGACAGTAGAAATAACCACATCTGATATCCACTGCATTCCCACTTTGACTGTATTTTACTGAAGAAAAAAACAGATGGAAAAAACATACAGTATCCTTGCCCATCACCTTATTGCATGGGGATTAAATGTTAACTATGTAGCACACCAGTAGTTCCTAATTTAATATGGTCGTGTAACTGATATCTCACAGTCCCTTGCAATTCTGGAGTACTGTTTATTTTTTAGCTGGCTCATGTAAACACATTAAAGGGGATCTATTACACTTCTTATTTTCTGTGATGTGTATATATATATATACTGTTAAAATAATGCAGATTCAATTAATGACATCAGGATATATTATGGTGGCCCCTGTGAGGCAGAAGCTCAGGCTTTGTCTAACCACTTTGTTTCCAAAGGTTTTTTTCTGCTCTTGGCTCTGTATGATGTCAGTGAAGGCCAACACCTCCTTATATGGTCATTTGAGCATAGAAGCCCCGCCTACAGATTGTTTGTTTACGGGAGCCACACAATAAAAGGAAAGCTGGCATAACAGCAGAGGGAGAGCTTGTTTAAGACACTGGATCAACTAGGTCTACACTGAGGTCCAGTAGAAGGTAAAAAAGGATCATTTTGAACTGTGAGTTAGTCAAAACTATTGTAATGGAGTCCATTACAATAGAATATACGGACATGGATGTCAGAATAAGAGGTCCCCTTTAAAAATAAACTCATACCTCAAGTTTAAAAAGCCTGGGTCAGCAAGTCCCGCTCCGCTTCTTCTCATGATAAAATCTTTAAATCTTTGTGTTTCTGAAGAGTTTTTTTTTTTTAATTAAAGCCATGAATTATTACAATAAAGTTTCTCCACAACATAAATATTATTATAGGCAAATATAACCTTGAAACCTCAAGAATAAAATTCACTTTCATGTCATTTGTGGAGGATAGTGTCAGTGTTTTTAGGCAATTTTTGAATGAAACTCTTCACAAACACAGCATAAACAAAGCAATTATGAACTAACAAAACATCTGAAATAGGTGCGGCAGAGCATTTAAAAAAAAACCCATCTTCACATATGCGGCCACTGATATATCGTCCTTTATGGCAGGGACACAAACAGGAAACAGCTCAACACGCTCACGATGGGGACAATAAAATCTCTTTAGAAAATAAAACACATTCAAAAGCCATGTTCTACAACTTCAGTGCCCAGACAGAATTTGGCATTGACAAATCCATAACAAAACAAAAGACATTGACAATAAGGATGAACAGACGAGATATATGTTTAGTAATATGTGACGAGAAAAGACCTATGAACAGAACCAGGTGTATATTGGTGCATCCAGTTCCGTCCAGTCGGTCCTGCAACACGAGTGGAAACTCACGGATTCTGTCATTCACTCACTCCGTGCTGTGGGGGAAAAAACCCCCCAACAAAACAGAAAAAAACCACACACACAAAAAAAACCAGAGGCGCCCATCTTCATGAACTCTCACCTGTGTGTACAAAGAGTGACGTAATATGTTTGTCCCCTGTCAAAATGTTAATGTTTCTGTTTTAAGTCTGTTTTTTTTTATTTTCCTCTTGAGCCTGTCAGGTCTAATCCGGTCCCTGAAGTCCAGTTTCTCTGAACCCAGCGACGAGCGGGACCGGGCGATCCGAAACGACAACAAACACTAAAAAAATAAAGGCCCCAAAGAGGAGAAACCAAGGATTCAATATGCCAGAGTAGGAAAGGCACACAATCAGAAAGATGAAGGTAAGACTTGTCTCTTTCTCCGGTTTGCTTTCAGTTCAAATTCAGTCCGACCCCAGTTTGATCCGTCTCCTTCCTGTTTGCTGCAGGCGTGAGAAAGTGCTAGAACATGCGAGACAGATTTGCGTGTGTCTGTATATGTGTGCGTACAAGTTTGGAGTCACCGTGGAAACATATTGACACTTTAAAACTTTATATGTTTAAAGATTTCAAAATACACATGGTTACTCCCTAAGACTGCATTGATAACCGGTCTCTGGTAAGTGCATCTCAAAGCTAGTCACCCGAAGCTCCACCCCTCTGTACCTTAGGTATAAACTGACAATAGGTTGGTTATAGGATAATATATCGACATGAGTAATGGTATGCTTACAACAACGGTAAATTTCTTTTCAGCTGCTATAAATACATTTCTTTGAGAGGTTTTCACAACGATCAAACTGTATGCCACTGTTTGCACGCTGAAATGACACGCTCAGTTGTGTTATTAAAAAAAACAAACAAAACATACACGCATTCCTTCAATTACCCGCATAGTCACAACTAAGTTCGTACACAAACAGGCACATGTACTTTGCAGGGCAGAAGCCAAGCACGCATACACCTACATGCACGCACGCACCCATACAAAAGACATAAAGGCACAAGGTATTGCTAATGTTGAGGACGCTCTGAAACATGAACTAGAGAGACATAAATGACCCCTTTCACCCATGCATCCTTTTTCTCCTCCTCACCTCACAGTAAAAACAGGAAAAGGGGGGAAAAAAGTTGCTTCCTCTTTCTAAGAACATGCAAAGAGAAAAGAAAGGGAAAAAAAACTCCACCCACACACATCAATAGTAAACAAAACCTACAGATCTACAGTACCTCCAAAAAGGTACACCATTTGGTATTTTAGCGCAGACAGACAGGTCAGCCAACGTGTAAGACTTCCAAAACAGAGAGCAGTGATCACGTACAAATCTTAGAAAAAGCAGAGAGCAGGTTGTATAAAAAAAGACTGGGAACAATGAGGAAGGGGTGGGGGGGGGTGAAGTGGGCAAAGGACGTTGTTAGGCCAGCGGTCCCGTCGTCCATTACCGCATTCAGCTCCGGGGGCATATCTTCCATCTGCCCGGCGGAGACACTTGAAAAGTCCTCAAAATTGTAAAAGTGAGATAAGATACATCTGGCCTCCTCGTGACTTTTTTTTTTTTTTCAAGTACTAAAAGTCTCCAACTACCAACAACTTTACCCAATCTGGCACCAAACCGTGTAAGGAGACCGAGAGTGGTTCACAAGAGAGGAGTCACAACACCGTCGACATAAGATTCTGTGATTCACGCTCCTGCGGGATCCAACATGGATCAATAATGTAGGAGGAGCTGGAACACTCGAACATGCCATCGGATGTCGTACAGATGTGCTTACTGGGCAGGAGAGGAAGGTGGGGGGGGTCAGCGACGAGGAGTGGGCCGGTAACTCATTGCTCTCCACAGCTTCAAATAGCAGCAGCTGGACCAGCGACTCCATGGATGTACACACACATACGCACACACAAATGCATACACTGCTAAGCGTGACTCCCTCCACTCCGCCCTCCTCATCCTCCAGCGCACGAGCCAACATGTCTCAGCCTCCGCGTCTGTCCTGTTACCAGCCTATCAGGTTGGCTTTGGCTTTTTCTGTCAGTTTGCGGACGCGTCCTTTTGAGGAGGTGCCAAAGGTTATTGATGAGTCCTCAAACAGCAGCTGCCTCTGCTCCTCCTCAGAGTCCTCCTCCATGTACCAGGCTGACCGTCGCCCTTGGTTACGTGTGCGCATGGACCCTCCTGCCTCATCCCCTGCCTCGTCCTCCTCCTCCTTAGGAGGTTCTTTCCGGCTGGGTCGTTGGGTCTGGAGCAGAGGCGTGCCCTCTTCGTTGGCCCTCCTGCTGCTCCTCCTCAGTGGCGAGGGCTCTGGTGACTCAGGAGGAGGAGCAGGTTCCTCGATTCTTACCACTCGAGGCCGGCCGCGCCGTCTCGGTGTCGACGCCACGCCAGTGTCCGACAACACTTCCTGTGCAGAAGACATGCCGCCTTCGTCGCCTGTGGACGGGTCGACCTCGTCGTCAGGGGTGAAGCTCCTGCGGTTGCCGCTCTGTCTTATGTCCTCCACCTCCTGCTTGCTCTTCCTGCCTTTCTTCTTGCCAGGTGGGCGACCTCGCGGTCTTGAAGGGCTGGCTGGGGTTGAGACCTCTGGACTTACTGGCGGCTCTATTCTGGACTTCCGCCCCCTTCTCCCCACACCCAGGGTCACATGACTACTGTGGCCATTCAGGTGGACTGTGCTCTGAGATGAAGTGCTGACAGGAGAGCCTGAGAGGGAAAAGGAAAAAGAACAGAAACGTAAATGTGTACGCCCTGATCATGAACCTAAGATTACACGGTCACTTCATTGTGACATGATCTCTTACCTGGTGGGTGTCGAACAGGTGTCCTGAGTTTCCGTCGAGTGCTTCCGCTGCTACTCTCTGTGGGTTGGGAAGGTGTCACCTTCTCAGGAGCTGGTGATGATGAAGCTGGCACAGAGTTATGAGCCCGCAACGAGCGGGTGGACTCTGATAATGAGAAGGAGATAGAACAAGGAAATAAAATGCATTACCGTCAGGCTAGGTAATAGCCGAGGATGTAGCGTGCTTTCTTGTTCAGTGTCAGATAAGAAAACATCACTTTCCCTTTTGTATAAAAGCAACTGGATAGAATAGCTTAGCATAAAGGCTAAACAGGTAGAGTATAGTTAGCCTAGCTCTGTCCAAAGCTAACAAACTGTGACTGTCAGTGACTCACAAGTCACAAACGTCTGTTGTGTGTGTACAAAAAACAAAATGTAACCGCAACATGTTGTGGTGGACTATTCTTTCGCCTGCTGCACTGACTTCCTGGAGCGTTATCGTCGTTTTTGAACACATCTGTGATGATACCTGTTGTGCTCGGCGTGCTGTTCACGACGTTATGTGAGGAGGATGAGGAGGGAAGTGATTGTGTAGTATGGCGCGCAGCGCTACGCGTGCGTCCCGGAGCTGACGTCTCTGCTTTGCCATTGACCATCTGAGGCGGCTGCTGTTTGACGGGGACGCTCTGCCTCAGAGAGGAGGGTCGTGAAGGGACAGGCGAAGGCTCCTTCTTTGCGTTCACTCTGGACGATACGCGTCTCTTCCTCTCTGGGCTAGAAACGGAATGAGAAAGGAACCGAGTGTGGCATCTGGTTAAAACAATATATATTTAAAGCTGCAGAGAAAGTTAGTCCCAGTGAGGGGAATTTCATCTACCTGGACGCGGTGCTGCTTGCAGGAGATTCGCTCCTCCTCCTCCTCCTCTTCATTACGTGCCGTGTCTGTCTGTCTGTAGTGTGCCGTGTCTGTCTGTCGGTGCCTTGTTTGGTCAGTTTATCAGTCAGGCCGTGGATGGCTTTGTAGTCAGCCAGGATGGGACTGATATGCTCCTCAAACAGTGCAGAAAGCCTTAGGCTCATACTATAAATCTGTTAAAAAAAAAAAACAACTTCAGTTAATTTGATTTAATTTTATGGGCCCATAAAATCTATATTAAAAGCATAATGAGCTCTGTACATGTGTGTGTTTGTGGCCCTCACCCGAGACTTCTTACTGGGCGTGTAAGCTTTGGAATTGCTAAAAATGAGCCTGACATCCTTGCAGAGCTCGATGGGAGACTGGTACTTTCCTTCCGTCAGCGTGTTGAGAACAGTGCCAAAGTCCATCGGGGATTCAACTATTTGCAGGTAGTCCTTGAAGAAGCAGAGGGACAGTTGGGATATTTCATCCTTCATTTGAATTGTTTTCAAAAGATGACAATACGGAGAGAGAGAGAGAGAGAGAGAGAGAGAGAGAGAGAGAGCGAGAGAGACAGAGACAGAGAGACAGACAGACAGAAATGGGAATGATGTGAGAGAATAGGGAGGTTTGGAGTTTTTACTGTCAATGAGCTGAAAAGGAAAAAAACCTAAACCACAAGTGAAAGAACTGCACCCTTCTTCTTTTGAAGAGAACTCAAGGCCACTGAAGATGTGAGTCCGTTCACACCGTCTCCTTCACAACCTGAATGAAGAGGCCTTTGCCTCAAACAGCACTCCTCATAATTGAACCGGAGCCACTTGCGCCGCACACAGACTGTACAGAGCGGTTCAAGGACCAAACGGGGTAACTGAAAAACGCAAATCAATGTGATTGTGATGGAAATTCACAATGAGCTAAAAACTCAGATCAGCTCCAGAGAGTTCAGTTTGGTTCTGAGCTCGTAGGTATGCGCCACACTTAACACAAAAAAAGCGAGAGGTTTGTTGCATAGTTACCGGGTACTCTTGTAGGTCTACGGGTTCTCTGAAGGGCTCAGAGTCTTCACATTGAAAGATGAGATCCAGCAGCTCTTTGCAGCGTCCCTTCCACGCGTGAGGGTCGTATGAATGAGGTCGAGCTCGCAGCTGGCGCTGCATGGGTCGACGGCCCTATGGGAATAAAAAAAAAAACCCAAAAAACAGTAAACGGCCATTTCTGATAGTGACCCAGCTTCTACACTGACACCGTATCCGCTCGTGTGAATCTGTTACATATGTTACCTTATGGTTTCGTGTGGATGTTCCAGGAGTATTAGTATCTTCGTCCTCTTCCTCGTCATCCTAAATAGGAAAAATGAAAAATAATCGAACACGTTTCTCAGCTAGCTTAATTAATTTTATGTTTTAGCTCAATAATTTAAAAAAAAAAGAGAGAAGGAAATAAGCGAGATTAGAGTCTGTTTTCAAAACTTTACGCTTAATATTTATTTACCCATAATAAAGAAGTACACCTTGTGCAAGAGAAAGAAAAAACTCTTTTTTTTCTGACGTGTATTGTATTGTTAACGCCCCAGATCACCGTGTAAACATGCATACGGACTGTCGCACACACCTCATCTTCAGAGTCAGAGAAGGTTGCCTTCTTCATGGTTTTATAGAGGGGCATGATGTCTGTCAGACTTTGGTCCCTGTGGAAGAAATGAGGAGGAATCAGGAGTGATTCCTATGATCTGTGATAGGACAGGGTCAGTGATCGAAAAAATATTCCTATCAAACTATTAAACCCAGAAAGTCGACTGGTGCAGCTGTTAAGAAAGCTAAATGTGGGGCACGACACATTTATTGATGAGTAAGAAGGACATTTCGGATGATTATTTTAACATCACGTGATTCAAGAACACTCGACGTTAAACGTACTCACTTAATGAACTGCAGCATGAGGTCGGAGACAAACTTGGCGGTGGTGACGATGAACGACCCCGGCTCGTTGAACGTCTGGGCGTTGTGTTCTATGTAGCGAACCTCCCACATCAGAGAGGAGAGCCGCCTGAAAGGAAAACGCAGCTGTTACCATCAGTCTCTTTCACACACGCACGCGCTCTGCATCCAATAACCTGAGGGCACGCACCTGTAGAAGCGGTTCACCAGCCTTTGGCGTATAGTGCTGAGGTCAGTGACGTAGGCCACTACTGTGCAGTACGTGGGGTACGCTTGCAGGTCCACTGGGAAGGCAAACGGTGCTGCAACATCTGTGTTTGTTCAAGCAAGTACGTGATAAGAGAAATACACACCGAGTTATTTTAGTGGTGCACATAAACCAAAGAGATCCACATTTGGTACTATGAGGAATTAAATCAGTTTAGACATAACACAGGAAATCATTAAGTGATTTATTTTTTTATATGGCAGGATGGTGTGTATGTGTTTGTTTAATCCATTTGCTAAATTATGATTCCCTTCCAACAGAAGAAGCCCTGCAACAGCAATACAAATACTTTTATGCTTAATTTAGATGTTTCCAATGGAGAACAAATATTGGATAAAAATCCTGGCCTGTAAAAACAGTCTGCTCTTCATTATGATAATGTATTTCTCTTCATGTCCTTTCGCCTATCGGACCATCATGGAGGATGTTTCTGTCCCTCAAATGCACTTTGAAGATGACGAGAAGGGAGATGGCTGACTCCAGAAACACATAGCATACCTTTTATCATTTATTACATCTAAATACCACGTGTCAGCTCCATTTACAACTACTATGGAACAAAATCTCTTTGGCATCTTTGCTTCCTCCACCCTAGCATCTCATCCTCATATCTGTCTTTAACTTCGTCACACAGAGATCGATTCATGAGGAAAACTGCAGAAAGCACGAAAGCACCTGCATCTTTACTCATTTTCACTCACGGAGCTCTGCAACAAGATAAGTTGGGTTTTTTTATGCATTTAACTTTTTTTATCGCTCTACAATAGGATCAATTATATGACATTTCTAAATGTCTACTGAAGTACAACGATGTTTATAAAAATGTGTGTCAGCATATTCTTACAGCCTGTAAGAGTAACCTGATTCCTACTGATCCCCACGTTAATGATTTGTGTTCTTCTACACATTGAACAGTTCAGATGTTAGACGCAGATCACAGATTTAAATGCTCGAGTCGTTTTTATAATAAGCAGCCCTGCTCTGGACGAATCCTGAACGCAATCCAAGCTCTTTGATTTACTCAGAGAAGACCCCTCAGAGCCCGCTTGTGTCTAACAGAATACTTCGCTTTTGGTAAACTGCTTTGGTCATTATTTAAAAGTAGCAGCAATTTTTCTTTATTCTATGAAAAAAGAATAGTATTTGCTCCATATTTAGCAGAAAGCTGCACGTTGTACATACGTACATTGACGGTGACACCTGAAACAAACGCATGCGGATGATGAAATGAGTGCAATATATAGAAAATCAATTTTTTAAAAACATATAGATGTTAGTAATCACTGTGTGTTTGAAACAATGTTTTGTTAAAATTGGCCTAGCGATTAAGGAAGACATGGGTTAGATACAAATAGCAGGATGGGCTGGCTGACTGTGTGTTCATAAATTGGCCGTATAACCTGCCACTCCCACAGATTTGCAGTTTCAGCATCACACCAATTTGCCCTGCTAAGTAAATCTGAACCCAAGCGTGCTGGGCAGTGAGAGCTTGTGCGTGAATGTGTCTAATCCCCAAACTGTCACTAGAGGGAGCCGTCAGACCATCTTTCTTCCACTAGCAGGCCTTCAGTCTGTTCCTAATGTGTCATTACATCACTTAAAGGGAATTCAAGAAAGCACCTTAACATTTACTTCACTGTGTTAGCAGCTTATTCCTTTGAGCATATGATCCTGGCCCCTGGCTAGCTCATCTGACTCATGGGCTAAGAGTGGTGACTCACACTAGGAAGAGTCATCCAGCTGCTACCTTACAGAAAATCTGCAACTTCATATCAGCGCTTACGTGGCGTGAACGCACTCTAAATTGTTAGCGGGCACTTCGTGACATCATACCGAGTGTGCAGAGCTGGTCGATGGCTTTGATGATACGTTCGCACTCCTCGGCGCGTGTGCGGCAGCCCCATTCGCCATCCAGGGGAACGTACAGCAGCTCCTTCTGCTCCTCTTCGATCAGCGGAACGCTCTGGCCCAGCTCTTCTGGAAACGTGGCTGCAAAGACACACGGACACAACTGTAATCTGTTCAAACTGAAGGAATGACGCCTGAGTTCGTTTTTTGTTTTTCAGATTCCTACCATCATCAGGGATGGGCTCCATATCCCAAGGACTCATCTTCTCTGTGTCTCCATTATCCCAGCTGGATGGGAAACAGTTAACAGACCATATATTTATCAGTGGCTCAAACCGCAAAGTCACAGCATTTTTTTTTAAACATTTTTAACGTTTTTTCAAGCCACGAGGTGTTTCGTCCTCGACATGTAGCACAATCACAAGAAGCTGTCTGCTTGAATGTGTCCAAGCATTTTAATGATAAATATTCTGTTTCAGGATGTAAGAATTTGAAATCATTAAATAATAGTATTGACTATTATCCTTTTGTACCAGGAGACCAACTGGACAGTAGACAAAGTGGGAACTGATTCAAGGATTTCACACTTTTGCAACAGCCAACATCAAAGAAAACAAAGAAGACAAAAAAAAAAAAAAAAGAAGCCCTGGTTATAATTTCTCTGACTCATCGTGTGTAATTTTGGGGGACGTTTCATAGTGTCACTAAGAGGTGGCACTATCTCTATCAAGTATGCCTCGTCTACATTATCCTATAACATTGTTGTAGATGACTGTAATGGAGTCTAATCAAGCAGCAGAAACTGTCTGCTGGTGATTACATCATCTATACTTTGGCTTTCTCGCGTATTGTTTCAGAGTCTCAGATATATTTCTGGCATTCAGAGGAAAAAACAGCGCAAATATGTAGTGACTGTCATCATCACCTTTGAATCTGATAACATTCAATGTAACACTTTGCTCCTCTTTACTTCCTTTTGCTCGCCATCACCAGCGAGTTCTTTTGAATGTGATTCACGTTGGTCTTGTTTGCATCATTCCTTTGATCTAATTTCTTTGTTTCTGTACGCATCTCTGCCTGTGCACATTTTTTTCCTTTTTTTCTTATATGGACTTGATGCAGTCTTGTCAATGTATAGCTTTGAAGCTAACGTTGCCCTTCCTAATGCAAATGCAACAGATTTGCTGCCAAAAATAACTGCAACCCTACTGAGAATAGAGTAAATCCAAGCTGCGGTCATACCAGACATTGTAGCACTGGAACAAGCTGTCAGGATACTGGGACTGGTAAGGCTCCTGGCTCTCAATGGTCCCAAACCACCAGGCATCATCAATCACTGACCGAAACCTGTCACCTATGGGGACATCACGTTACTGCAGAGAACTTTGCAAAAAACAAAACTGATCTCATGTACGACATCATTTAGATTTGAGCGAAGCCGCAGTGCAAAGGTAAAACTGACCTATACGCCACTGCCTTTTTCTGGCGTTGTCAAACTGCTGCCGCAACACCAAGAAGTCGATTACATCAGGCATGTCATGGTACCTGCAAGTAGTCGAGAGATTTGTAGTAGCAGTTCACTTCTGCGTGCATGAAGTATATGCTATCTGCTGTCAAGAAATATTACTGGAGTCGGTGTTTTTATGAATAACCTCTTGTCTTGCGTAAAGATATGAATGCACCTGTAAACCTTGCTGAAGTGTAAGTTTTATAAATGACTTCAAAGAAAAATTCAGCAGTTCAACAGTTATTCCAGTGTAATGATTTACATTAAATCAGCTGGTGCCAAATCCAGGTATCAGAACACATCTAGATAAAAGGACGATGAAGAGCGAGTGACGCCATGTGCCGTTAATTGAGTGATGTGTTAAAAAACAACGATCGCACAGGCCAACGGCAGCAGCGGTGTGCAAAAACTGTTTTCAAAACTCAAAGCAGGCAATACAAAGCTGGCCATGGCAACACATCTAATCTGGGGAAGCACCTTTTCAGACTCAAGAATACATCTAAAAGCTGAGAAGTGTTTGACATCCTGAAAGCCAAATTCACCAAAGGATCTGAAACTAAGGTCTGTCGCCAACATATGAGGCACTGGACCCATGGATGATGGTCGGGACCCCTACATCTTCTTCAGGTAATCAGGCAGTTATGTAGCTGGGTAAACATTTTTAATGTATTATTTTACAACTTGAAAAAAAGGTATCATTTGGCTCTGGTTCCACTATTGATTCAAACGTGAAAGGTAGCAAACCCTACTGTTAGGGTAAGTAAGTAAGGTAAGAGACTTGCATTCTGACTTGCAGTCAGAGGCCAGTTATGAGTCAGGGAAACCCCTGTACTTTTATGTGGAGGAAGAGAGAGACACTTACTTCATAGAAAAAGATCCCCCGGTTAATTTTCCAGTGTCTGGGTCCAGAAACGCCAACTTCAAGCAGCACAGTGTGGGCAAACCCACCTCATACTTGATGCCAACTATCTTCATCAACTCCTGCTCCTAAATGCCACAAATAAAACATAAAAAGCACATTTGAGTTTTTCTCAAGACAGAAAAAAGAACAAAATCATCCTGAAAGTCTAATTCAATACTTTGGTTTCTATTAATATTTCCTCTTTTAGTTATTTCTTGTTCTTTCCTACAGGAAAGCCCCAGGTCAAGTGGGCTTTTGTGTGTGTGTGTGTGTGTGTGTGTGTGTGAGTGTGTGTGTGTGTGTAGGGTGAAAGGTTTTTTTTCCAGCTGAGAAAAAGTGAAACTTAAAGATAGTAGTTTGGCTGTTCAAAATACTAAGAGAAAATAAAAAGATGTAGTAGAAGAAAATGCTGCATTTCATACACTACAAGCAGCACATTCACAAGGAAGCACACTGTGCACGCAATGCATTATGTTCTGCTGTCTGCACAGAAATTGCTATTTCAGCTTCCTCGCGCAGAAGGAAAGAAAAAAAAAAGAAATGTATACCAAATATAAAATGCAATCCTATAAACTGTTGCTCTCAAGTGTTAAAGTGTCTGACGGGGGAGGCTCTCTTTTCATTGTTCCGTAAACAGCTCCATGTGCAGTTTCATAACTTTTTTTTTTTTGCTCAGTAGACATTTGTCTTTCGGTAGAGAGACGTTTTTAGGAAAGAAAAAAAAAAAAAGATTAAAAAGAAAAGGAAAAAAAAAAAAAAAAGATTAAACTGGGAGTGTGAAACCAGACAAGTGGCGGAGATAAAGAAGCCATAGTGGTGAAAGGTTTGCAGGAAAAATCCTGTCGAATTGTGGATCGCAGTAAAACAACAGTGAATGATTACACTAACATGTCCAGTAGCTGCGCGTGAATCCCTGGGACTTACTATGTATTCCTAAAAGGACAGTGTCGTTTATTTATTTATTTGTTTGTTTGTTTGTTTTATTTATTTGTTTTATTCTGTCCCATCTGGCAGCTTTTGCAATCACAATTAGGATCTGAATGCACAAACATGCATTTCCAAGATCATCTCTGTAAATTCTCTATAGGATCCTCGTGTTCATCTGTTTATCTGTTTATTTCTTCATTTCTATTCAGTTCCGTTATTGCATTATATGAGGTATACAGTATGATAGTATGACGCGGGTATATAAATCAACACTCTTCTTCTTCTTCTTCTTCTTGTGGTGTGTGTGTGAGAGTGTGAGAGAGAAAGAGAGAGTGTCGTGTGTGAATATGTGTGTGTCTTTGTCACGAAATGTACTTGAAAATGAGGGTGGGAAGCTGCAATGACGGCGCTCAAGAGCCCAGACAGACAGAGATGGATCCGAGAAACCGGGTCATCCCCATCCCAGCAGTACAAGGAGGGAGGGCAACGATGGGGCACCCACAGCCAAAGGGGCGGGAGTCGCAGAGGACCAGAGGCAACGGGCAGCCAACTCCACTGGCCATACAGAAAAAAACCTGGTGCAAGCCAAGATCAGGGTCCCAGTGCTCCAGGCGCCAAAGAACCACCCAGTGCCCGGCAGATCACGGCCCACCCAGGGAGTGGGTCAACGACCACGTCAGAACATCCAGCCACGTGCCCCGGAACCAACAAATACCTGCATCCCAGTGAAGGGGGGCGGGGGGGTAGCGGGACCCAGAGGGGAGATGTGGGGAGGGTGAACCCCTCGCTACATGACGATGTTACACAGGCGCGAAGGCTCAGCGAGCCCACGGTGTCTTTTTCTTTTAATTTCTCGTTCTCGTGGGCTCGCCTTTTTATCTTTAGATATCTACATTCTTAAAAGGGAAATGTCACTGAAAATATGACACCTTCAAAATGTCAGTGAGGCAGGATATGACTGCTGCTCACTGCATATTTAAGAGAGAGGCAGCGCGTTTCAAAGAGACGCTGGTTTGGTTTGGGTTTGTGGGGTTTTTTTCATTAATATTACTGTCAAAATGTTTCTTACCCGGAGCTCCATCTTGTGCCACGGCTGCTTCTTAGGATTGATGCTGTAAATTTTTTTCTGTTTGGCCATCTCCACATAAGCTTCGTGGCCCTGTCGGAAGTAGTAGACCTGCACACACAAACACACGTAAGCAAAAAAAAAAATGAACGGCTTTAACTACACTTGTAAATTCCTTTGGTGCGTGTTTGCCACGTAATTAAAACTACATGGCATAACTGCTCGAGATGTGCCCTTTTGTTTTCATGGGTGTAATGACCGTTAATGCCACATGAGGTCTCCGACTTTACTCCTTGTTGCCATGTAAAACATGACCCTGTGTTTTGGTGTGAGCAGACATGTGGTGCACATGTGGTGAAGATACTGTGGCAGAAACAGGCGGTGGGCGTGTACCTCGTCGCCCATCTGGGGTATGTAAGGACATCTCCGGGGGACTGTGTCTGTGATCCAGGCAGAGGGAAGCCATTCCTCCAGAGTTAGCCCTTGCTCCTGAAACTGCGTCCTCTGAAAGACGCACAGTAGAATAAATATGACACATAGAGTACGTATAATCATACGTTAAGCAGAAGGCCTGACTGAAGTTCATTCATTTGTCAGCTTCAAATAACTTAAGAGCAGGAAAATGCAGTTCATTACTGATAACAAACCTTCCTCTTCTCCTTTGGCTTCTTCTTCTTTGGTAATGCGCCGTCTTTGTCTGCTTTGTCTTTTTTCCTTTCCTTCTTCCCCTCCCTCTTCTTCTCCCCATCCTCCTCTGAGCCGCTGCTTTTCTTCTTCACTTTAACGCTCTTTTTGGGCGGCTCAAGGTTGATCCCGGCATCCGCTGTCCAGTCCGAATAATCGCTGGAGTAATCGCTGCAAATACATCACAGGGCCGAGATTAAACACACAGATGTGCTGCGTTCTGATTTGCATTTAGTGTGTGAACGCATCGTCGCTGTTTGTTACCTCGAACTACTGTGCTCATCTGGCCAGGGCTCCTTTTCCTCATCATCCTTCTCCTCCTCTGAGGAGTGCCCGTTGATTTGCCGTACCTCCACCTCTCCCTGAAAACACATAGATAGTTGTGTTAGGACACAAAAACAAATGGACAAAAAAAAAAAAGACAAGGAATGACAAAAATCATTTTTATAAAATGTCAAATGCTCAGAACATCAATGCTTAAAACTATTCACTAAATTCATAACAATGCAGTATGAATATGTACCTCTGAGGTGCTATCATCCTCATCAGCAGCCTCAGCACTCTGCCGGCTTGTCTCTTCCATGGCAGCGCGGGTTTGATAGCCATGGTTACCTTGGCTCCTCCTCCCTTCGTCTACCACACACTCTGATGTCGGATGAACCTGGAAAAGCAAAGAACAGCGAGGTCAGTGTAACCAAAGTCTTTGAGAAACGCACATTTCTGATTAAGAAATTAAACAAATATATTATAATAATAAAACAGCCACAATCTCGTCAAACAGCTCATGAACTCACCCTGCTCTCCTTGGGGAGAGAGTGGAGAGTACGTCTTCTCCTTTCAGACTGATAAATATTGATTTCTTCCTCTCCTTTAGCTTCACGCCAGTTCACTTGTCTCCTGCACAGACAGATCATGAGTTTCATCATATTTAGGAGCGAGAATGTGTTTGTGTACATGTCTGTTTCAGGAGTTACCTGACAGAGGCTTCTTCGAGCTCTGGGACCAGCACCCTGCGGCTCCAGGCTACCAGATCTCCCTCTGTGGCCATTTGGCTGCGAGGGGCATTGCTGTGCATCTGGCGGACTCCCTCGATCTGCCCGCTGCGCCGAAGACCCACGTTGGGCGGGGAGTGCACCTCCGTGGGGGATCCCACAGATCCTGAGGGGGGTGGGGGAGGAGAGATAGGGTTTCACCTAAACTGATGGGGAACTGTTGCACAGCACTAAATAAATGATGAGACCGCTAGCAAAATCTCAGAATTATTTCCAGTAGACCTTCTGCTAAGGTGTGACAAATGGTACACTTCAGTGCATCATAGTAGAAATCTGTGATATAAAATTAAAAGGTAATGAAAAATAAATTGGAAAAAGCCCATAACTAGAAATTATTTGAATTATCAGTAATAATAATTAAAACTGAGCTTCTGAATTAAAAAAAAAGAAACTCAGTGATTACATAAAACCCAGAGAATTAACTGCAGTTTTCTTGCACAACCAAAAGTTTAAAACACAAAGTATTTCTTATTTAAATTTTTTTTTTTTTTTAAAAAGGAACAACTTTTAATATATTTTATGTCCCCTGATTAACTGATTAATCACCAAGGACTCAAAACAATCGGCTTGCATAGGTAAGAAAGAGCCGTTTAAAAAATATTTTCTAAAAACGGGAGTTCAAAAAGTAGAGGGTCGGTTATTTAGTATTTTAGGAACCCATCAGCTAATCTGCTGACTGTGAAGACAATACACAGGTGTAGCCAGCAGACATCCAGGCTAAGACTTCCTGTTTCATCCACCAGTCACTGCTGAAGAATGCAAATACGTTTAACACAGCTAGTAAAAAGCTTAATTGTCTTCAGATGATGGTTTTGAGACCGAACAATGGATTTTGTTTGTCTCCACGCTGGTCGTTTAGCAGCACGTACCCATGCCTGATGTCACTGGTCAATAAAACTGACACCACAAATTTTTTTTATCTTTGTCTACAGATGTCTTCATATTCACATGCAGATATCTGCTTACAGATATCAGTGACTAAGCGACCGACTGATGGAATCAATAAGGCATTTTTTAAAAAGCCTTCTTTCATAATGCAGTTGGCTCACACTGTATTTTCATGTGCTTCCACGGAGCACCAGAGCTGAGGACGCAAACAGCTCTCATCTTCTGTACTCATCACTCCAAGAATTAATTGACCATAAATAAATAAATAAATAAATAAATCATATCCCACAAACACACATTACCTGCTCACAGTGTGCTCTGTGAAAACAGGCTCCTTGCATTTCGTTCAAACTCTTTGAATCGGGGGACTTTTATTACATTTCCTGTTTAAAATCCCACTGAGACACTTATTTACATAATTGCAGTTGCTGCAAATTATGCATGCTGCAGGTTTCATTGAATTTAAAAAAAATAAATAAAAAATCTCTTCACGATCCACAAATCATGTTGTCAACCTAAAGGTCTGAGAAAGCATAAATTGTGACTGTAATACATATGCCGTTAATTCTACGAATTAACCAATCACAGAAAACACGTCTGCTTTAAGTGTAAGATAATGCGCCGACATATTAGTGCTGTCATGGATAGATGTGAACACTGACTGAAATCCAGGAAAATGAGAACAAAATAAATTTGGGTGTTGGATGAATCAGAGTAAACAGTTAGCATGACCGCTCCTACCTCTGCTGGCCCTGGTGGAGACGTCATTGGTTCCCAGTCTTTGGTCCTGTTCCTGCTGCAGCCTCTGAATCATGGTGTCCAGAGGACTGGGACCATCCACCGCCTGTTCACTCACCACTTGATTCAGGCCTGCCAGGAGTAGAGCAAAAGTGAGACAGAGACTTAAAAACACGAGGTCAAATCCAACCATTGTTACAGCCACGACGAACACAACTGCTGCCTAATAACTTAACTATCTCTGCTGTGCCTTACTAACATATTTCATTAACTGCTGATTGCTTCTGTTTATATCCCGGCCAACAGCCTTATGAACTCTAATCTTAATTGCCATTGCTACTGTAGTTTCAATAAAAGCCTCACATTGAGCTCATCTAAAGACAGATAAGATTGTTGTCAGGCTATGACGGCAGCGTGTCCAGCCTGTCCAAAGTGTCCTTGATTAGCTGACAGATGGCCTCTGATAAGACAGAAGACAGCATCACCTCCAGGCAAATATCTGAAGCGCACAAGCAGAACTTCAAAGAAGGAGGTCTGTTTTCAGCCTGAATACCTGAGGAAGTGACCCCCATCTGAGGAATCAGCTGCTCATCCCTGCAGCCCTCCCTTCCGGGCACCAGACGCTGGTATCTTGGTGGATGTGGATTCCCATCCACATCCACCAGAAAGGGAGGGGGCATTAGGTGTGGAGCTTGCTGAGTTTGTTCGTCCAGCACGTAGTTATTGGCATCCCGGATCAGTGGCCGGTAGTCGGTATGGAAGAACATCTGATCTGCTATCTGAAACAGGTTTGAGGTTGAGAGGGTACAGCGCTGTTGTTATTACTAATAACATGCGGTGAGTTGTCGTGTATGTGCATAAATATTGCAGGTCGGTTTACCTTGTCATACTTGCTGCTGGAGCCGAAGCCGAAGATGAGCAGGTGACCGTGGGAATCGGTGGCCGCAAAGTGCTGCCCATCTGGACTGCATTTGCAGTCAAACAGCGCTCCGTGCCCTTGGCCCTCAATCTACCAAGGATGAGACAGAGTTGAAGGGAAATCTTAAAACTGCACTGTAGCCATTGCACTGCATGGGCACAATCCACTATTAAAGTCTTGTCAACATGCCAGCAGAATTGACCAGAAAGAAATATGCACGCAAAGAATAAACATCAAACAGTTTGTAGCACAACAGTAGCCTGTTTATGCAAACCGACATGAACTATTCCCCAAAAGGAGGCCACCTGTAGAAAGCAAAACTTCTTCAACAGGAAATCAGTGAAAACCCCCTGACTGCTCTGACCGTCAGCCAGCTGCTGCTTTTGGTTTGATCTGAGGGTTTTCCTTCATTCTCACAAAGGCTCCATTCAACTACAAGATGGAAAAGACTCCTTTATAGCTTCTCACACTTCTCATTCATGCAAAAGTGCCAATCTCAAACAGGAGACAGACTACTGAGCTCAGTTTTATACACCTTGCATGTGTTTTTGCCCAACTGGATGACAGAGTTGTTGCAAATTAGCACCATAATTTTGCTACAGTAGAAATACCGATTCAAAAGAATTCAAGCTTAAAAGTGAAACCAGGGCATCCTGTAAATAGCCTCTGCCGACCTGCATTAGTGACATCATTCAGAGAGACTGTGCAGAAGGAATGGGCCACAACAGCAGCCTTTAGATGGATCGTGCGGTTTAAAGGGGACCTTGTTTCTGTGGGCTGTGAGTGGGCTGTGTCCCCTGTGTCAGTGAAATTTGTTTTATCAAGTCCAAAGACAGGTGTCTACCAGGAGATTTTAGACCATGTTTACACCCACTCACAAGCTTTATGTAGAGGGAGATCTCCTTACCCCACAGCCAAACGACTACCAAAGGATTTGCTGACTATGTTATTAAAATGTTATTACTGTATCTTGCTGACCCCAGACACAGTTTATGTGGTATTATCAAGAGAACAGAAAAACCCAACTCAAAAAATACAGACGGCCTGAAGGCCCCTATCATAGCAACCGGGGACTCAACAACACCTCAGTAGAGCCCAAGCTGATCGCCCCCATGCCACCCCACTATGATGCAGTAATTTGTGGTCGGTGAGTTTAAAAATGAACATACTTTCCAGAGGCTGGACCTATCTTCAGGGTTCAGAAAGCTCTAAAAGCCACGTTATTTACGTCACTGGCTCCGTATGAAGTCAACAGGAGCTGATCTCTAATAGGGTCGTCTCAGGCACTCAGCTCTGACAGTAAGCCACTCCCACCTGCTGTTCAAATTTTCTGCTTAAGAGGGGCAGCCAATTAATGGCAAGACGTCTTAAAAGCAGAGGGAGGAGGGAGTTAACAGGGCTTGTTGCAGGCAGAGGATGAAGTGAGGGGGGGTGCACTAAGGCCCAGTGTAAGATAATTAAGGATTATGCAGTTCCCTGCCTGTGTGTCCTTTCTACTTGTGCTAATCTGACTCTACATTCACCTTTACTCTGCAACCCTCTTTTGTGTTTTTTTCTGTCCACAGGGAGGTTTTCAAGGTTTGATCGGACCCAATTAAAAATCAGCTTCCTCCTTACAGTGATGTAATAAAATTATTTTTCAAGGCATTTTTTTAGGTTACTGCTTGACATTTGTGACTTACTCCTTTACTGCCCATGTATCTACCATCCCTATTGTTGTGCATATGCATTCCTCCACCCAAAAGACCCATTCAAAGCTAGGAAAACCCCTGACAAGGGGACGCTATTCAAGGCTCACAGTAAGTTTCAGCCTGAAACTTGGGCCTTTTCACATGCACAAACACTTTGTGTTGTTAAGCAACACTATTCACTGTCTATGACCAACACCAAGATTTGGCCAAATGACCAGCTCACTAAGTGACTCACATGTTCTGGGAATGTGATTAATGCCATCCTTGGTTACCATAGAAGCAGGAAGCAGGAAATACTACAGTAATTAAAGCACTAGATACATTTTTAGAGTGGCATATGCAATTCATTTTGATGGCAGAGCCACGAAGAGACGAAGGGAGGTGAGAAGAGTACAGAAAGCACAGAGAGAGAGAAAGTGAAAGCATAGAGGTGGGAGAAAGTCACCAGCAGGTGAAAGGGAAAGAACGTGAAATAAAGTGTGACACGAGGAGAGGAAAGGGAAAGGAAGCAGAAATATACCTAATAAAAACCACACGTCTATGCAGGCCAGAGAAAATACAGTTTAAAAAAAAAAAAGTGCAGGGAGAAGATCGAGATGTGGACACTTTGTGCGTCCTTGTAAATGAAACCGAAGCGAGTGAAAGGCAATGACACGCAGACCAGGAGACGTTCTGTGGACGAGACGCTCACCATGTTGAAATAGGAGCGGATCTTCACTCCTCTGGCCAGATCCCACACAATGCAATTCCCATCATGCCCCGCTGAGAAAAGGATTCTTGGATCAAAGGGATGCGGCTCCAGAACAAACACTTCATCCTCGTGACCCTGTCGACCAACAACACGAACATCTACGATTAGATTAAGAAATCAGAAGAGAGAAGCAACAGCCAAACCTGACTTTTTATGCTTAAGCCCACACGCGAGCATATTTTGTACCACTGGCATTCCACTCACTGTTAAGTGTGCAAACCCACATGCTTTTTAAGCGAACAAGTAACAAATTCATATTCATCTGTTTTTTGTTTGCTTTTGTGTATACGCTGTTTTTCAGGCAGCTATCAAATGTTCCAGTTTTATCACTGCGTCACCAAGGAGACTCTGACAGTGTGTTAGCAACTAGATTTCTGATCAAAAGATACAATAAAAATGATGAAAACAAGGCTAAGAGCTAAGCAGTGAAACAACAGCAACCTAAGATGACCCTAACAGCAACACGGCAATACAGAAGTGTTAATTGAGTATAATCTTTAGCGGGTTAGTAACCAGCCGTTACAACCAAAAGGTTAAACTCATGCACTTTGCCACTTCAGTTTTCATTTCGTTTTTACATCTTTCTCTGATATAGTGATGAATAATCCGAAGGACAAAAAACTTATTAGCAAATAAATAAAAATTACATTTTTGCATGATAACACTGCCCAAGAATTTGCCCATAGATCAGCGAACCAGAACAAAACTACCTGATTAGCCTCACCGCCAGTTCTATTCAGAGTCAAAGAACATCACATCGCTGCAAATATCAACACTCAATGGACACAACAAATCAAAAATTCACAACACAACATGGACGACTTATTCCAGAAACAGCCTACGCTGCAACTGCTGAGCCATATTACTCATGTGCATAATAGGCTGTAAGTCTGCAGTTTTTTTTTAAGTCATAGCATCCAAAAAAGTGGAAATCTGTAATAACAGCAACAATGTGGTTAAGTGAAAAAGAGGGTTTAACCTCTGACAGCCCTGAATGTGTACACAGTGTTAATTGGCAGTGCGTTGTGGTCCAGGCGACAGTGATCTGAGCCGTTGTAGAATAACACACAACACTGTAGTACGATATTATGATACGCATCTTTGTTTGCGTCCGAGTGTCAAGTCACCACATACCATGAGGACATGGACCAGATTTCCAGTGATGGAGCTCCACACTTTCAGCGTCAGATTGTTGGCCGCCGTTATCACTGTGCTGTCATGGCGATCCCATGCCACCATGGTAACCTTCAGCTTGGTCACCTTGTCTTCCAGCGGCGGAGGGTTGTACTTCCTGAGGGGGGAAAGCAATGATGCCGTTCAGGACCAAAATTTAAGCCCAAAGCTACGGTCTTTTTAGTTTACACATAAAAATCAGACATGCAGTCGTTGCCAAAGACGTTAGCAGTAGCATGACAACAAAATTCACTTTTTATTTATTTCGAATAAAAGTTCATCTTCACTATGTCACAGAAACATCGAAGAAATCATCTAAAACAAACTAAGCAGCATACTGCATGAAAAACAAACTCTGTGCCACTGCCAAATGTTTTGGCCATGACTGAGTATCAGATATGAAAATACTGAAAGAAAGAAAAAAGTAAACGCATCTTTTTCTAACAACATTAGTTATAAGAGGTTTTTTTTTTTTTTTTTAATTTTTTTAAAAAAAAAAATTTCCTTTTTTTTTTAAAAATTTTTTTTTTTTTTTTCTTTCCCTTTTTACC
>VURO01011841.1:8715-27635 GCA_015108175.1 Pelvicachromis taeniatus
ATGTTTCCTTAAAAAAAAAAAAAAAAAAACTTCAAAAAAAGTTTAAAGAAATAATTAAAAGCCTCACATGACCACAATGCCCATGCTCTTCATACTCATGACGAGAGTGGCTAAACGTCTTCTGTACCTTCTGTATCGCCCTGTTTTTTGCCTTAGTCAAAGTAGTCTTTGATTTCTTCTCTGTGTTTTGTGTTCTGTTTGTTTTTTTCTTTTGTGGGTCCTCGTGGTTGTTTTTTGAATTCCTACTCATTAGAGGGTGAAAATGTGAAATAGTAGCAGAATTATAGAACTGCAAAGTTTGTGTCACCTTCAGATCTGAGTTATAACATGCGGAGAATAATGAAAGGTTTTGATCAACCATGGCTTTGTTACAGCAGCAAATCCAGAGCTTTGGTCTTACTAATCTATCACTGATCTGTTGAACCAATCTTTAAACTACTGCTGTGTAGACATCTTTAGAGTGTGGGGTCAAAGATCATGTTAGATCAAAACAAAAGTATTAGAACGTAAATATGAAAGAGTGATATTATCCTGTGTGTGTGTGTGTGCGTGTGCATGTGTGTGTTCAGTTAATCCTTCTGTGTCATTGTGTACTGTAATCCGTATGTGTGTGTGCGTGTGTCACATGACGTCATGATGCATCATTGCTGCTCAGGGTGATGAAGTGTGTGTAACAAAGTGAAAAAACCACAGTAGAGCACTGCAAACAGATGGAATTCTCCAGGATTCATTTAACTATGTACTTATTTAACTAGTTTCCTTTGGAGCAGCAGTTTTAATGGGGCTTGCTTTCCAGCTGTACCTTTCGATCACTTGCGTTCACCTTCACAGTTTGGTCTGTTTAGATCTAATTGTTTCATCTCAGCAGGAGCCTCAGTGCTGTGTGTGGACCCGGCGTGCACCCTTTCTGGAGTATGAAGCACAGCAGCAGCAGCAGCAGGTTTAGATGCAGTGTGACCTGGTGAGTGTACGCCTGGTGTGTGCCTTTCAGCCAGAGTATGCAGCAGGTGTAGACGTAGTGCGTGTGTGGACTTGGCATGTCGCTCTCAGCAGGAGGAGCTGCAGCAGCGGTCTCTCTGGCACTCAGTGAAGCCACAGATTGTCTAATTAGATTAAGCGAGGCTTTCCTGAGATAATCATTCAGCCAGCTCCTGTTTTTTCCTCCGATAAAGAGAGCTGTTTGAAACTGCAAGCTTGCTGAAGGTCATAGTGAAAAGGGACAAGTTTGGGCAGTAAACTGGGGTCTTGGTGCTGTTCTGCAGACTGCCCGCTGAGGAGCTGTCTCCGGGTTATGGGCTGTTTCTGGAGCTGTGAGTGTGTCGCTGCTCACAGTAATCGGACCACCACTAATACCTGCTGCTGCTAACAGGAGGTGATGGGGGAAGTTTCTGTAAGTAAAGCCGTTCTTCTTCTCAGTGCTACTGCACTGGATTTTTAAAAATGGCTTTGAGTCGTGTTTCTGTCAGAATGGTTGTAGTTCTTTCATTTTTTTGTATTTGTGTGGAGGACTTCCTGCGGAATTTATTCATCACTTATGCAGTTTTACTTTGTTTTGCTTCGTGCGCTGCTCTGACGGTTGATTCATTAATAACAGACAATTTGAGATTTCCTCCAATATCCAATTCTAGATCATGTTTTTCCAGCTTCTAATGTGGATATTTACAGCTGCACTTAGGTTTATTTTTTACAGCATGAAACCATCTGTGGTTCTTTAATTGTTGGTTAGAATTAGTAGTAAAGCCACGCTGAGGTACAGTGGGCATGAACACTTTAATGACTATTTTGACTTCCATCCTGCTCTTCTCTCAGTAGCTCTTTTCTTCCTCTGCCTCAGCCTTAAACAGATAGGCTGTTTCTCCCTCTCTCAGATTAAGCCCAGGCTGACTGATTGACACAGATTACAGCTAAAGGCACAGAGGTCACAACCTGTGAGGCACAAATATAAAGGCTTTCAGTTCACATAGGAGCAGGGACAAATCTCTACTCCACACACTGTTACATATTCAGTCTGAGTGTGGTCAGAGTGAACCAACAGCTCTTGTTAACCATGGAGGGCAGAACATTGTGCTCAATGGAGATAAAGTGAGCTCTGTCAGGTCCTGCTTGGTTGATTGGGGTCTCATGTAGCAGGTTTCTAATGAAAAGGACTTAAGACAATCTCGTAAGCATGCGGTTGAGTAAATACTGGATTGTAATGCGATTCCAAATGTGAAGAAGCTTAAAATACTGTTTTCATGCTATTTTCCATCCTGTTGTTGCCCACTACTTTTCATTTTCTTGGCTTTGGTTAATGTTACATCTACCACATACCTGCCCTCTTGTTTTACTTTAGTTTTGTTTTCTGTAACTCAAAATTTGTACGCTCACAAACCGTAACTGCAGCTTTATTTAACAGCTTTTTTAAAGGCTATGTTGTTTTGAAGTACTGTACACATTGCATATAATGAATTTTAATTCTTATACTTGTTATGATTCTACATCTTCAAATTTGGCTTTTTCTAAATAAATGATGAGATCGAAAAAAGTATTCTTTGCTATCTCAAGCGATTAATTTCAAAATAATATCTTTGTCATCATGCAAAAAGTTTCAGTTCACTTCATTTCAGTTTTGTTTGTATTGTGCGAATTCACAAAAGGAGCCACCTCAAGGTATTTGATAAGATAGAAACTCAACAAAACCAGAGAGAAACTCCCAACAATCAGATGAGCAGCCTCCAGCAGATAAGGCTCAAGGAGGGGAAGCCATTTATCATGACTGATCGGCACGAGGGGGAAAGGATGGCATAGACAAACAATGAACAAAACACAGAAGAGCAGAAAAAGTTAATGGCATCCAGTAGTGGCATGCAAGTACATAAGGAATGCTCAGTGCACAGTGAGAAGTCCTCCAGCAGCCTACATCAGCACACTGCAAAAAAATCAAAATCTTACCAAGTATATTTGTCTTATTTCTAGTCAAAATAATCTCATCACACTTAAAATAAGACACAATCGGCTTTTGAGTAGCATCTCAGTGAGATATAGGAACTTGTTTTTAGACACTGAATCTTAAAATTAGAGAATTTTCACTTGTTCCATTGGCAGATTTTTCCACTTAAAACAATATATTTTTGCTTAAAATAAGTGGACATATATATATTTTTTCACTTAGAGAAAGGACCAGAATGCAAATATACAGTAGAATGTGCAAACCTTTACGTTCCAAGAAATCATAGCAGACTTCACCCTCCTGTCCAATCCCACCTTTTTTGTGGTAATAGATGAATTATTTTTTGATGTTATCAGGACTCTGATTTGTCTTTCTTTCAGCAGTCACAGAGTCCCTGTCAGGCTACATCTGCACCTCAGGCCTACCACTGAGTCTGTTTTTGAGAAGGCCTCTGCTGAGTCCCCAAGAAAGGAAAAATGACCAACAACTCTTTTAGTGGGTCCAAATATGTCCGACGCGGCGAGGCCAACCACGATGCAGAGTTCAGCTGCTCAGTCCAGGAGCTGCGCTCCCTCATGGAGCTCAGAGGAGAGGAGGCAGTCGCTAGAATCCAGGAATCTTATGGTGACGTTAATGGACTGTGTGCCCGGCTGAGGACGTCACCTGTCGATGGTAAATATGTTCAGAAATTGTATTTCCTGTGTGTCCTCACTAAACTGACTCCCAGTTGCGGCGTCACAGTATCACAGATGTGAATCTCAAACTAAACTTCGGCTGAAATTAAGAGTTCAAACATTTGCACAGTTTGCTTCATTTAAAAAAAAAAGTAATTTAAGGAAAGTAACAGTGCATTAAATGTGAAACAAGCACAGGGTGTGCAATTCACCTCAAAGTTATGATTTTGAATAAATTTAGAACTCTTCACTATGACTCACTGACCTCCCCTCCTGGCGTGGGCATCACTAAAACAGCAGAGGACATACTAGGTTCATTAGTCTTTAGGGACTGTTGACTGTGTGATGGTCAAAGTCATCTGTGACCTGCAGCTGCTGTTGCTCTGCTCTCTGTCAGTTTCTGGGTAATATGAGAAAAGCACATTGTGTACAAAAATATTCATATAGAGGATTTGTTGCAGTGAGGATAAAAGTTTTTTTTTCTATTTTTTCTGTAGTTGTAAGGATGTAGTTGGAGGTGAGGGCAACTCCAGTGTAGCTTGGACAAATGGGGAGAAATGTCTCTGGAAGGGTATTCGGCAATAAAATCTCTGCCAAATCAAACATGTGGCTCATCAAGAAGAAGAAGAGTAAATAAGAAGAGTTAATGAGAAGAGTTAATAGTGTGTCTTAAACAGGGAATGGTCTACTTGCTCACAGTGAGGGTAGCTCAATGTATTTATTTGCGTATCGGATGTCAACAATCCATTTTACATGTGTGTTTTCTTCTTTTTAATGTCACTGTGAAATTTCTTTCTTCTCTGAACAAGTGTATTAGACTGTTCACTGTAATATCACACCCGTTGCCAGCTCACCTTTACCAGAGTTAGTTAGTGTTCAGGTGTGTTTAGTAGTTTTACCTTTCATTTTTATTTTGCTTTCTTTAAGGCACCCACAAGTCAAATCTGCTCATTTACTCAAAAGGTTTGCTGACTTTGTTCTGAAATCAGAAGCTTGTCTCCCCTGGAGCGTTCTCTCGAGTCAGCGTTTCCTTTTTATAATGCCTGCACTTCTTTTGCTTTTTCATGCCTAAGCTGGACTTCAACTTAAGGTTTTCTATTAAACTTTATCTGAATACTGACCCACACACGGTGACTCATAGTGACCTACAGACACTGCATTAGGTTTGTCTTTGTTGAGCGCATCTCATACGTCTGCCCTTTGACATTTTCTCCCCATTATTAATTCATTCAGTCTGTCCGTCTTCCACACGCTCAGTAAACACCTTCAGCGCTTCGGCTCGTGCTGAGAGAGCAGTAAAATGTCAGCAGCGGCTTGCATTGACTGGAAAATCCATTCCACTGCTTTATTTCTCTTTGTATCGACAGCTGGAGACAGATGACATAAACTCTTAGTGTAATCCCACTTACCTAAACATTCAGAGAATGCACAGCACTCTGCTCACTGTGTTTCATTTTCAGACAACACGAAGAGAAATGCTGGGTTAAAAACCAGTTACCACTGACGGAGCCAGCTGCAGCCATGCAGCAGCTGCAGTGTCTCTTAGGGGGATCGGAGTGTGTCCTGACATGTTGTTCTGCTCCACAGAGGGGAAACCGGTCTGCTCTTCGCTCCCGCACAACACAATATTACTGAAGAGACACAAACACCAACTGTGATAACCCATGTGGTACATTTAGAACAGGAGCCATCCGAGACTATATCTCCTCCAAGGAAGAAAATTTCATTCTACGACATATATTACATTTATGATACTTTCTTAAGACTTTCTTAAGACGTCAAGGCAATACCATCGACTGTATATTCCATTGGTTGAGTTTTTAAAAAATGTAATCTAATTTTTGAATGCATTCTCATTGAGCACATCGAAGGTCACAGTGCTGCCTTATTACATCTTTGGCTATTTAGATCAAATTCATCAAAAATTGAGTGTGTATTTAAAAGAGCAATCAGAAAATGTGATAATGATGACACATTTGATCAAGTAATAGTACACTGCAAACTAACAGCTGTGTTTCAGCACTCGTAAAACTGAAAGCAAACAGGTCAGTTATTCTAAATGCATGTCAGGTTGAAGGCAAACCGAGTTTATTGGTGTGATCCACGTTCAGCTGAACGAATATGGAGTCATTTTGTCTTTCTGTCTCCCACTGCAGGTTTAGATGGAAAAGCTGAAGATATCGACAGAAGGAAAGAGGTGTTTGGACTTAACATCATCCCTCCAAAGAAGCCAAAAACCTTTTTGCAGTTAGTGTGGGAAGCCCTGCAGGATGTCACGCTCATCATCCTGGAGGTGGCAGCCATCATTTCACTAGGCCTTTCTTTCTATCACCCACCAGATGCTGAGAGACAGAGTGAGTAGTTTTGGTTAATTGAAAAGAAAACTATTCTATGAGTAGCCAGGTGCCCCGCTGATGCCTCAGTATCTGATCTGGGTCAGTATCTGATCATTGGAAAAGTTAGAGTCCATCCAAAATTTCAACATAGCGGTCTTCCTGCAACTAGTATTTGGTCAGTACCCATTTTGCCTGTAATTTGTCATGAAGTAGATTCAACAAGGTCCTGGAAACAATTGTCAGAGATTTCAGTCCATATTGACATGATGGCATCACACAGTTGCTCCAGATTTGTGAAATGGTTAGTTATTCTGCTGGAAGCAGCTATCAGATGTTGGCTACACTATGGGCTATGGGATGAATTTCCACTATGGGTGGAAATGGTTAGAAGTGATTCTCAGAAAGGCTCTGGGCTTTAAAAGATACTCAGTTGGTGCCAAAGTGTGCCAAGAAAATATGGCCCACACCATTATACACCGCATGGATCCATGTTTCCGTGTTGTTTATGCAAAACTCTGACCCTACCGTCTGAATGTCTCACCAGAAACTTTGACTCATTAGACCAGGAAATATTTTTTACAGTCTTTATTTGTCCACCTTTGATGAGCCTAAGCACATATAGTCCCAGCTGTATTGTCTTCTGCTGCTGTAGCACGTCTGCTTCAGGGTTCAATGTGTTGCGCATTAACAGATGCTCCTCTGCATACCTTGGTTGTAACGAGTGGTTATTTGAGTTACTGTTTCCTTTTTATCAGCTTTAAGCAGCCTGGAAATTTTCTCCATTCTCTGTGAACCCCATAAATGGTTGTGTGGGGAAATCAAAGTAACTCAAGCTAAAAGCATTCAGTTGTTGCCAATGTGCTTGGTTAAATATTTGTGTTAATGAGCAGGTCTCATTAGGGATATACCTAATAAAGTGGCCTGTGTTGTATATGGAGTACAGTGGCACTACATAAAAGCGAGACAAACATGCATGTGCATTTCAAAGGATATAGCTGGTTCATCTGTCATTTTCACTGTAATCATCATTAACACCAACTTCATCTAACAAGCTGATGGTTCTCCAAACTCACTCTGAGCTTTAGTTCTAATAAAACCCTGAAAACTCCTGAGAAGTTAATCGTACGATGCATCTCCAACGTTAAATGGTTTTTCTGTTATGGCTACTTTCACTGTGCACTCTACGATTACACCGTGGTGCACCCAATGCTTGAGCAAACGTCAACTTGCGTTTGAAACTTGCATGTTTTTCCAATCAAATATATCCGGAAGGGGCAAAACAAAGAGACAGAAGGGCGGCAATCTTTATATACAGCTGCACTGAAAGCAGTCACATCTTCTGAGATCTTAAATCACATAAAAGTTTTGATTTTTAGGGACCTAGGAGTTATGACAGACTTCACTCTCAAGGTGATCATGTGTGTACACTGTTAACAGACAGGAGGTCATGTAAGACTGAAACTGAAAAATGGTCATAAAAATACAGTTCTAGCTGACGTGTCTCTGTTTAGACTGTGGCAGTGCAGCTGGCGGCGTGGACGATGAGAGCGAGGCGGAGGCTGGATGGATTGAAGGCGCGGCCATCCTCTTGTCTGTGGTGTGTGTGGTGCTAGTGACGGCCTTCAATGACTGGAGCAAAGAGAAGCAGTTCCGTGGCCTCCAGAACCGCATCGAGCAGGAGCAGAAGTTCACGGTGGTTCGAGGGGGGCAGGTGATCCAGATCAAAGTGTCCGAGATTGTGGTTGGTGACATTGCGCAAGTCAAATATGGTGAGGAAGCAAAAGCACGTGTGTAATAATTCACTTTAGTAACATTTGGTGACATTTAGTTCTGTATTGCTAACAAATAAACAGCCGACACTATTAAACCTTCTGCAGTCAAATATAAAAATGATTGTGTCCATCTACATAATATCCTCCTTGTCTTTATGCTGGTCGAAGGTTTAAATTAGTTTTCAAATAATAACTAAACTTTGTATGACTGCAGTTGTCATGTGGCAAGCAGATGACATAACAATGATGTAACATAATGACCTGAGTGTTTGCGTTCCAGGTGACCTCCTCCCTGCTGACGGTGTCCTGATTCAGGGCAACGATCTGAAGATTGATGAGAGTTCTCTAACCGGAGAGTCAGACCATGTCAAGAAGAACCTTGACAAAGACCCCATGCTGCTGTCAGGTGCGTCACTCTGCTGTATTTCACATTAAATTACAGCCGAGGTCACTGTGACCTGTGCTGCCATTGTTGGTTTCTGCTGCTGATTTTCCAGATGATTTTAAATTTGACCATCCTCTCTAGTTTTCACAACTGAATTGTGAACATCAAATCTGTTCTTACAACCTCAATCCAATACATAGAATAAACAGCTTTTTATTTCGGTTAGAGTTCTTATGGTGAGTAAAAGCTAAATTTGAAAGCAAACCAACTAGACCAGAATTCTCTGTGGTGCATACTGAGCTTCATATGCACGTCCACAGAGGCTGATGGAGTCTAATTGTTGAATACTAGTCCATTGAGCTATATTATGGGGTACCAGTTGACTATCTAGGCAAGTAGGACATTAAAAATGAACTTAATTTAAAAAAATGTGATAAAATTCCTTTTTACAAAATACCATATTCAACCCTGTTAAGGAAGTTGCAATGTGACTCGATGAGAACAGTGTATTAGACTTTTTGTTGTTGAAATATTACATTTTCACTTCATCAGGTACCCATGTGATGGAAGGCTCTGGCAAGATGGTGGTCACAGCTGTGGGTGTGAACTCTCAGAGTGGAATCATCTTCACCCTGCTTGGTGCTGGTGACGAAGGTGACAACGAGGACAAGAAAGACAAGAAAAAAGAGGAACACAAAAGAAAAGATTCAAAGGGGAAGAAAAGTAAGTTCAGTAGAACAAAGTTCCTATTTTACATGACGTGGAGATAATATCTGAATTTCAGGTGCGGGACCACAACTCATTCATACCCCTTCTGGCCTCAGGCTACATATGCCCACTTCACCAATACCTGCTGTTCTCATTTTCATGCCCCCCCCCCCCCATCCGGTCATTCACTTCTTGTTAGTACATGGGGATCAGCCCGGCCCGGGAGATGCTGCTAGTCCTCTTCGAGGCCTTCCCCAAACCGCAGCACCAATACACGGTCCCTTGTCCATCATCGCTCATCGTGACTGAGGATGTTGTCCCAGCTAGTGGAAGTGTGCTGCTTAAATTTGAGTGTTATTGCTATGGAATTCATATCCATAGCAAAAGATTCCTCTCTGGCTCAGATACTGCTCTGTCGTTTATGTGCACTTATATAGGTAATAAACTTGGAGCAAAACTGCTAACACTACTCAACACCTAACAATGATATCAGCTGACTTCTGCAAAACAATCCGCAAAATTATTGCACTATGTGCATCGGTCATATATGTGTGTAGGCATGGGTTTAATTTGAGCAACAGGGGAAACGCAGAATGATGGATTAATTTCCTGCATCCCCATGAATTTATTTGCACCAATTTCTGCTGCTTCTTTATCATCAAACAAAAATTAATTTATAAACTGCAGATGAAAATTAGATAGTAACTAAATGTGGTACAATGCATCTTTTCTCTTAGGAGATTAAATGTGTTTGTTTATGCATGATCCCTGACAAATAAAGTAGAAATGGGAAGATGAAAATGGAATTCACGCCAGTGATAAATGAATCATTAGCTTTTTAATTAAGTGATTAATTGATTAAGTAATTTATGTAACGACGCTCGGTGTATGTCTGTGTTATAGGGTGATTTTTGGGGATCATGTAGAGTACAGCTCACCTGCTGAAAACACAATGCCAAGCAACATTTCCTTGGGACTAGCAACAAGCCAGCAAATGAGATTTATACACAACCTGCTCATTTTGGAGACTCAAAACTTGCATTTGCCACAACAGACTAAATGGTTTATGAACTCAAGTTTAAGAATAATTTTTTGTAGTGAAGGATAGAAACGATTTATGGATATAGTGAAGGAGGAGAATAAATCAATGCTGCATGATTAATGACTATTATGTGTTTCTTCTTTACAGGCAAAAAAGAAGACAAAGGGAAGAAAGGTGGGCAAACAATATACCATTGCTCTGTGTGGGAATAAGTTGTGGCTTTGATGGTTACTGTGGACCAGATTTCCTTCTTGTGGTAGTGAGCTCTAGAGCATCCATCCCTCTATCTGTCCATCCATCTATTTATCCTAGTTTATTATTTATTATTATTTATCCAAGCATTAATGTTAACAGTATGGGTGTTGCTGTGTGTAATCCATTTCTGTGTTCTGTGGAGAATGGAACCTGAGGAGCCATTAGAAACCAGCTGGTTCCTCATCCTTGCTAAACTTTCCTCTTTGACTGGACCCAGTTCTCTCGGTCAAATGTGTGACATCAATGACATTTATGAGGGTCGAAGACTTGAGGCGTTTCCCAGTCTGTGCTCCGGTGAATCATCATTAGTCATGTCCCGAGTACATCTAATTTCACAAGATGATATGGATAGAAAAAGTTTAAGGCATGAGTCTTAAATTATTTTTAAAAATACAGATATCCGATATTATCCAATTATCCCATATTATCCACCTTATCAGTTAAAGAATCCACTTAATTTTGGTTGTTTAAGGCTGTTTAAGTGAGGCTGAAAATCTTAGTGTCTTTCCAACAGTTCTTTGAATGAAATCACATGTAGACCTTGAATATTAGACTTTGTAAAATGATCATCTACTGTTGATGTGTAGCTTTATGTACATCGTGCCAATTCACAACAACAGTTGTCTCAATGTACTTCATATTGTAAGGTGAAGACTCTGGGAGAGGTAGCCATCTGCCACAACCAGTTAGGTGTTTGGAAAAAGAGAAGAGAAGAAGCAGTCGATAAAGAGACAGGACAAAGTAGTAGAGTAGAAATGCTCACTGTATCAAGTCCATCAGCATCCTGAGCCCACAGCAGTATGATTAAGGGATGGTTCATGGTAACCACATCTTGCCTTCAATAAGTTTTAATAGAAAGGAAAATTTAAAGCATAATTTCAAAAGCAGAAAGGTTTGTCTCCTGAACCCAAACTGGCTCTACAGAAGAGACATGATGGGGCCTGATCATATAAGACTTTGTATATGAGGGAACCAATGGAGAGGAGCTAATGTGAGAGCAACGGGGATCATCTGCATAACAGCACAGCACATTTATCTAGCAACTCAGTGTTCAGTGTAATGTGAAAAGCTTCTATTTTCTGGGCAAGTTACTTCAATCATCCAATCAAAAAATACTGTTGCAATTAGTAGGGGTACAATAGGTAGTTTGGTTAGACTCTTTTTTTCCTTTGGATTTTCTCATGGTCGCTGGCAGATCCTCCTGCCTCCCTGTGGTCCCACATGGTGTAGTGTGTTTGGCCCTGTGGTCTGAGCAGTAGCAGCAGGTGCTCCTGACTCTATGATTAGGCCCAAGAAGATTATTGGCCTTAAGCTTGGCAGCTGCTTTCTTCTCCTGCCTACTGCTGGCTGCCTGCCTGTCCACTAACAACCTTGTTACGAGATGGGATCAGCACCCTCACACACACACACACACACACACACACACACACACACACACACACACACACACACACACACACACACACACACACACACACACACACAGAAAGAAAGAAGAGGCTACACAATAAATCACATCAAAGGCATCGACGCAGTATGGACACACACGGAGTCTTATGAAATTTATGCACTCATACATAACACAGAAACACTCATACTTGCTTGTGCAAATATGTTGATAAAACACACAGGAGAGCAGTATATGAGCACGGTGTCTGATGTGGGTGTGTTTTAGAAAGCAGGGGCGGTTGTTAAATTATTTTCCACAACTCAGTTGTCTTCTTAGGCCGCCCCTTCGTCCTTACGAGCCTCCTCCTTTCTATTTATGCGCTGGGTCTTTCCTCCTTCTGTCCTGTCCAGGAAATCCGGGATGATGTGCACTAGTGACAGCCTTAATGTACCAACATAAATTAAAAAAATGAAAAATAAACACTGATACAGGCCTGAATGAGTGACAGTTAACAAAAATAATTGTTTAATTACAACAATAGCCTATAGATTTAAGATTTTCTGTTAGTTTCTAACTGTTATAACTGACTGACATAATAAAGTCCGATGATCCAAACTGTTTTAAACAGGGTCAGTTTGGTTTTACCTTTACATAAAGCATATTTTGACTCATCAGACCACTTCCTTACATCTAAGCTATTCATTTAATGCATATGACTCTCACAAATGACATAAGACAAGTGGTAACTAGAAACCGTTACGACTGCGTTTTTGAAAAAACATATTTTCCTTAATAACTGAATCATATTTTCATAATTTTATTCAGATCAACATTTTATTCATATGCTTACAGTAGAGCGCTGGAAAAGGAGGAACATTGGTAGGGATCCCGTCAAACATTCAGATAAGGTTATAATTTAAAATTCACAATGTGTGAACTCACCAGATGCACCTATTTTAACTTCCTGAAAAACTGTCAGGATTCAAAAAACATCCAAACTCACTGAGCAAATCTCTGGATTTTCATGAGATTTGTTCTGACATGCACAAAACAATAACATTACCTTGCAGTTAAGTAACTAATGACTTTCAAATAAAGCATTTTACATAAATCTTTCTACAAGGGCAAACATGGAATACAACATGTTTTTGTAACATCAGGCAACAAAAAGTTAAGATTAGGTTATATATGAGGTCTGTTTTTCTGTGAGTATCAGCTCACATTCACCAACATATAGTCTCCAGATCAGGCCCAACCTGATGGAGAAGTACATTATGTATAATTACAGTCAGCCATATGGTCATGGGGACTGCTGGGCAGGCCAGCAGGGTTGAGCTCTGAGGAGAAGACACACGAATGCACAACCATGCCGCAGAATACATATTCAGTAGTGTTACTGTGGATTAACTCTCATTCACTGATTCATATTCCTGAGCGCCGCCACAGGGCCTCCCAGTGAAATCCGGTGTACGGGTCAGTATGGCTAGATAATGTGGCTTTTGTTAATGAAGATCTGAAAATTTGTAACTCTGTACGGCAGGAAGTAAACCGGATTCTGATTAACATCTGATGGGAATTGATTTTGTCTCCTGTTTTTGTGGTGATTATAATGTTGCTGGAAACGATCAATCTGTCCTGACATAAAGAGTCAGATGAATTTGTGGAGCCAGTGTTCTATATGTGAACCCAAAAAATGAAACGAAAAGAGCTCAGGATTCTTGTCAGTGTGCTGACCATTTACCGACTGGCAAGAAACACAAAATAGACAGAAGAGTGGCACTAATGGTATTAGCTCTGCAGATAGCAGTCGTATCGCTCTGATGATGGTCCTGGATGAAAAGCCAATAACTCATCAGCATGATGACAGAGACCATGAATGTAACTGTTTTTGGTAACAGTTGTACTTACACATTTCATCAAAAATCAACAAGGCATATGCAAAAACTGTACAGTAGGGGGAAAATCAAGGTGATCCGGATTCAATACATTTTGTATTAATGGAACCGTTTATGTCGAAACTAAATTCTGTTCTTACATCTATACAATACACACCAAAGTGAAACTTTTAACTGTTGGTGGCACCTTACAGTTTACATACACTCATCGCTGGTATAAATGTCATGGTAATCTTGGGGCTTTTAATGATTTCTTTGGACTGTTCTTTTCCAAAGATGATTGAATGATTGCAAAGCATTCATGTTTAATAGCGTTAAAAAAGGTTTATCCATTCCAAAACCATCTTTTATGTGTTTGGGATCATTGTCCCGTTGGAACACCCACCTGTCCAAGTTTAAACCATCTAGCTTGATTTGAGGTGAAGGTGAAGAATTTGGAGGTAGTCCTCCTTCTTCATTATTCCAGCCACTTTATGCAACAAATACCGATGGCAGTACATTTTGGAGCAGGGTCTTTATTCTTGCTTGGTGCCCTCTCAGTCCATGGCAATGTAAAACTGGCTTCACTGTGGACAACGGTGCTGGTGTTCCAGGAGTTCCCAGTTTGTGCCAGTTTGACTTGAGCCTTGATGGTTCTTGGGCTGCTACTGAACATTGTAACCAATATTCACTTATCTGGACTTATTCTGGACTTTGGAAAAGTGGTGGTGCATCTGAATAACTTTTACTTATCTACAATTATTTAAACTCGTGGTCCTAGAATCTGCAATTGTTTAGAAATGGCAGATTAAGCTTCTGGAATGGAGTTTCCAAAGCCCTGACCTCAACCGTATTGGCATTTCCATGGACTATTCTTAAAAACTGGGTCTGTAACAACAAACTCATAGTTCAAAGAAATCATTAATAGTCCCAAATTACCATTAAATTCACGCCAAACTTCTGCCCACGACTGTATATAATTGCATACTGTTCATACCTTGAAAAATGTGAATTTGTGCACACAACCTATTGGTGATAGTAGCATCCAAATATTTGATTGTGGAACAAAGAGATGACAGGAAGAACCATTGTGTTATTACAGCCCAGGAGCTTGTGGAAATTTAATAAGAAAATAATAAGAAAACAACTTGATGTTGTTATTTTCTGTATGACTTTATCAGTCTTTCACGTCATTGTGAAAGAATTTTGGCTCCAAAGTAGCAAACTTTAAAGTCCAGTTACCTGATTTTATGGGTAATCAGACTTATTGGTAATCATCAGTTAATTTAGTACATTTGATTTAGCAGCACCTGGCTGCTACTTACCCTCCTAATTCCGATGGAACAAGTAAAAGGGTGCTAAATAGTGACATGTAGCGTAGGTACTATGTCCTGTGTTGTTGTTCTTCCAAGGTTTTATTTACTTACAAGATTGATAGAAAGAAGTTTATAAGTAACAAATAAATGCACACACATTTAATGGCTACGGTATCTACAGATACCGAAAGGGCAGGATGTGATTATTGGAAAGAATGAGTTTTTCCATCTATGTAACATAATGAAAAGGAAATATTCATATTAGGGGAAAACAAACCATTGAAAAGCTGCTCATTAAACCTCATAAATAAATGCAAATCATCTTAATTAGTTCGAGGACCTTGGGTGCTTCTGAGCTTCTTCTGTGCCTCTCTCTTTTCTCTCACTTGTTTTTTTCCCTGTTGTTTGTTTTCTTGCCGTTGTTGTTTTTGAAGTCCACCCCCCCCCCTTTCTCCTCCTCCTCTCCATCGCTGCCATTCGTCTCCCTCCGTTCTCCTCCCCTTTGGTTTCATTGCTGTACCAGAGTCTCATGGTTCTTTCATTGATGCCTAGCCGACCTGGACTTACCCTCTCTAGATGCCCAATCCATCAGAGAGTGAGAGGGAGGTTTGGACAGAGCGACTGGGTGCGGGTAGGAGATTCAAGATACTGGTGCAACTTTTGGCATTCACTTTTTGGCGCAAATATGCTTAAGCATAAATAAAAATCACTCACAGCAGGCTTTGGGAATGTGATTAAATTTAAGGGATGCATCTACATCTTCAAAAAACATCAGGAGAAAATAATTTCCGCAGCATTTTTTTCATATAAAAATCAGAGAAATGTTAGTGTTTGATGATGAAAAAATGTTCTTTAGTCACAGGGAAATGCACAGAAACACTGTTGATCTGTCAGTCAAACTATCTGTACCTTTCTACAGTTTTCTAAGTGTAGCAGTGCAGAGCTGTGGGAATTTATTGGTCACAATTTCTTGTGACTCTCTCACAAGCTGTTATGAGAGGAAGATGTAGACTGGATGTCCATGTTGTCACTTGGTGTACCTGTTATTAGTTCAGGGACTCATAATTGGTCTCTAGTCTATCTGTGATATCTTTATGGACCTCTAATGGGGCCTTTTGCTTAGAGGGGACGATGAGAGGAAGAGATAATTGGTCCTGAGGTGTCTACACAGGCTCATAGGTGCTGCTATGTACGATTCACAAATTACCCAAAGAGCTCACACCTATTCACTTTAACAAGGTGCTGTAAATCATGGTACTGCATGCTCATCTGGGAAAACACAGGTCATAAAAAAAAAATAAAAAAAATCAGATGCAAAATAGAGAGCCTCCTCTGTCTTTATTCATTCTTAAATGGCTGTGTGTTGTGGTAACAAATAATGACCCTGTGCTGTTTATTTTGTGGGAACTGGAAACAGATTCTAGATTCTTTACACCTGCAAATGATCAATGAATGTAAGCAGAACACTGGGTGTGAAAATAAGCAGTGCCCTGGGAACAACATTGGAAGATTTATACCACATGACGTAACCAAATCTTAATTGTCAATACACAAAGTAAAAAATTAGGGCTTTTTATTAGCATCCCAATTCAAATATACCTTGAGCATACAATTTGCAGTGTGCAACAACAAGAGCAGGTCACCATCCATGTCACTATTTATTTATTTTTTTGAGTTTTTGGCCAGTCTGTTAGTGCTTCAAACTCCTAAAACAGATTCTATGGATAAAAGCTGATCTGCAACTGATTTGAAACAACCTTATCACTTCAAGAGTGTCCATGCAGTTTTTGCTGTCTTTTTACATGCTTGAACATTTTTTCTAGAAGCACTGTACATTACAAAAAACTAATGCAAAGTGGCTATTATCATAGCCACACTAGCACTTTTTAGTCTTAATTATTAATTTTTGGATGTAATAATTGGATTAAAGAAGAGGTGCTTTAGCTGTATGCCAAATGTTAATCCTACCTATGCCTTAAGAATAATCTTGTCTGAACTTCTCCTTCTCCTCACCATTATACACCAAACACACCCTAAAATGTTGACTGTTTCAGTTTTTTGTTTTCTTTTGATGAAGATGTTTTACCCCCCTAGACTTTAACATGGGAGTTTCAAGCCAGTATCTTTTATTGGCCCAAGTTGTTCGATAACCTTAACTATGTTTTCCTAATCCTGAAAAAGTTCAGTTACTTGATGTTTTTAGCCTTAAACCTAATTAAACCTTAAAACAGAGTGCTGCAGTGTGTGAGGCCGTCATCAAAAAACAATCCGTTTGGTTATAAACTTCTAAACGGTGAAGCAATAAGTAGTAGTAGTAGTAAAAACAGGCAATTCAAAGCATAATTTTTGCTGAATAATTTCAATAATTAAGTCCTTGTTAGCCACGAGGGTTGAAACAACAACAGCTCTGGAGTTTTACAGGGATCCCAGATACAGCAGCTGGACCGGCAGCCAACACAGAGATGAGTGCTACGGGATCTTTGGAAGTCAATGTATTATGCAACAAAGTAGTCGGGTGTGACCCCGGTTTCACTTACCCTGACCTAGAAACTGTGTACCGACCACTGACACACATCCGCACACTGACGCAAATGAGACCGAACCACGCACCAGAAAGTAGACACAGGTGTTAGAAACACATGCCCCTTGCCGCACATAATGGGCTGCCGTCTGTCAACGTTACAGTAAATATGCCATCAGTTATAAGGAAGGTAATTGCCTGTAATGACTGATCAAAGCACAGTAGTTCATAATTTCCAATAAGTTTAACTAAATAGTAAATCGATGCTGTTGCTGGTCACGGATCAGCTGCATCAGCTGCATCTTCAAGCAGTTATGATTATTTCAATGTTACAAAACACCCAGCGGAGGTCTAATTAGATTAAATGACCAATAAGTTGCACTTATTAAGCGCACTCATCAACCACACTCCTCATAGACAGACCTCTTTCCCTACATTGGCACTGAGTGCTTGTGATTTCTCATGTTGTTATTCCCTCCGCGATAAATTATTCAATATTTGTTTGAATAAATGAACATGAAAAATAATCTCCAATGGCTGCAGAAGGCAATAGCTAATTGGAATTAAAGAAAAAAAGTTTGAGCCTTCTTTTTTTGTTGTTGTTGTGCTTCTTTCTTTTGCACTCTTGCCTTTTATACTTTCTTGCATTGTACCAACGGACTTTTTTCTTCTTTCATGTAAGTTCATTACGTTTAATTTATTAATGTCCAATATTTAATGTGCCAAAAATGTCAGATTCAAACAGACGAAAATGGGGCATTTTCTCCTGGTACGAGGGATGCACAAGCTGTTTGCTGCTTCTTGTTGTGACTCTGGGGGCCGAACGAGGGATGGGAGGGGAAGAAACAGAGAGGGAGAGAGACAGAGGGGAGGGGAAGAGAGCGAGAAAGAGTGAACTCTTCAGTCAGACCTGAAGTTTATCTTTAACCAAGCTTCGAGCTCCCAAACCACAATGCTGCTTGGTGCCAAAAGGCACAACTTTACAGAAACTAACCTCAAAACGGGGCTGGAGTCGTCGGGAGGAAGACAAGTTTACAAAAACAAACAAACAAACCTTGCAACCTTACTGTAACTCTGAAGAAGAGCAACTTTCTATGGATTAAATTTAGTGCAGCTCTGAAGAACAAATCCTCAACTTCCAACTTTTGTACAGCGGTGAAATTTATATTTGATAGATACAGCAATGTCTTATGCAGCTTCAGTGTGAATATGAAATGTTCTCTTCTACGGTAAGGAAAGCAGTACAAGCGTTCAGCACGCATACGCACACAAACACACAGAGCAGCCGTGCATCCATTGATCAGCGAACAGTTTGTCCTTGATGTCTGTCCCACTGTCATTGTGATCAATGTTTTATTGACGAATGGGGGGAGAGTCAGCTGACTGACACACGGACGCGCACGCACACACCTGTGATGAAGATGTGTGAGGGTGTGAGTGATGCTGCCGCCCTTTCCGACATGTCATCATTCTAGTGACAGGGATGAAGCAGGCAGACAGAAAACCGGACACGCTTTCAGCACATCTGTTTGTTCATGGAATACTTATTCTTTATCGGGTAGTCTTTATAAATCATTACAAGGGACTGCTTTATAAAACATATTAGGTTTTTGTCAGAGAAATTAATTTGCAGCATTAAACCAAAGCATTTTTGGATGAATAATGTGTGTGTGTGTGTGTGTGTGTGTGTGTGTGTGTGTGTGTGTGTGTGTGTGTGT
>VURO01011841.1:27655-40618 GCA_015108175.1 Pelvicachromis taeniatus
GTGTGTGGTCTTGGATGATGTGATTGATAATCATTTGTGACTTTTAATATGGACATTCGACAAAACTCCCATGCAGTTACACACACACACACCACAAATGTAGACGCAAATTTAGAGTTGCTATAGCAACAGAAGGCTAGCACACAATGTTCAAGAGATGGTTTCTCGAACCATTTGCCAATTTGGTTAATTATGTCTTTGTGCCCGTGAATAGGCCTTGACTCCCCCTCTCTCTCGCCCTTCCCCACTGCCCCCTGTGCCTGTCCCGGTTCAAGCCTGAGCGCAGCCAGCTGACACACACACACACACCTATTGTTTTTTTGCGGGCTGGGTCCAGGGTACTGGGAGCAGGCGGATGGAGGTAGGACCACAGAACAGCAGCTCTAATGAGCCACTGGCTGTCAGGAACGGTTAGGCTGCTGCGCAGGGCCAGTGGAGTGGTGAGGCCTCCACATGCATACTCACATACACAAATACAAAGAGCGAGTTGGTTCAGAGACTTCATTGGTGACTTCTCGGTTTGTTCCCTCTCCTTGTGGTTTTAAAGATTTCCTCAGCTGTGTCACTTTTTGACATTTACTAGTCTTTTTCCTAATACTCTCTTCATCTCGTTTTCATTTACAAAACGAAGCCTACAAATAATTAAAAAAAAAACAACAAAATTATCTGTTACTCATGTTACACACAAGCCACACAACCTGCATTGCACAAGCAGCTCAAATAATGCATAATAATAATATATGTATATACATATGCATATATATATATACACACATATATATAATTAAAGCATGAAAAGTGTGTGTGCCGTGTGTTTTGAACGTGCATCCTTTAGTTCCAGTCAGCGAACCCTGCTGTCCACTACATATGTTTACTATGTTTCTCTGCCTCTATTATATGAATGTGCACACCATGTCTCACACAATGACAGCCATCTGTCAATACACACACACACAAACACACACACTCATGAGTGCACACTCACAAACGCTGTGAGCTCCGCCTTCAAACAAGAATAAAAGCTGAACATAAAGTTAGCAGAAAAAAAACCCACGGAGTTGTGCTGACAGAGACAAAAGATCTTGCAGCAGAAGCAGCTGAACTTCTCCGTTTGTTTTCACACTTTCCTCACTGGCAGATGTCACAGGAAAAGTTGATGAGCTTCTCGTCCCACACCCCTGTCGAGATGAGATAGCCGGGGATCCGGCTGAGGTTAAAGCGATGTGAAACCACACCTGAGTCTTACGGACTCTGCTGTCGATTTCATTCAGTGGCTGCTTCACATTGTGCTGTGTGAGATTATGCTTTGATTTGGGAGTCTTGACAGTTCAAAAGCTCAGGCAGGAAACAACCAGGGGAGTGATTTCCATGAGTCTTCACAGAAAACACTTCACTGCTGTAACCTCGGCATTGTCCTGTAGTAAGCATGTCTGACTGGAAATAAGTAGACTGTGGAGAATGTTTGCCCACAGCAGGACAGACCTCAGAGGAGACTTGCCCCGCAATGAAATTAAAGTACAGATGTTATCAATTATCAAGAGCCTTGGAGTCATTTACTGCACTGTGTATGCCCATCACCACTTTCTTTTGCTTAATTATAAATCTGTCTAGTCTACAGTCCCTAACTCTGTTAAAGAATTTAACAGTATTTTTGGTGCTATAAAGATACTTCAATCACCTCAATTTTGTGAGGGAATACACAGGAAACAGCTGCATCAGTTTTCCTTGTATGTAACATCACTCATCATTTTTTTTTTAAATGCATTTAACTATATTTTAAAGATGCATTACTGTTAAGGGGTATTTACAGCAGATGTCTGCCTTTAAAGAGAGACAGTCACACAAGTTAGCTATCAAATGATGGTTGTTTTGCATTTATCATGAGAGATTGATCTGGGAGCCCATTAATGATGAGTTAGCCTCTGGGGAAATGTTCAATACTTTGAAGCTTCCAGGGTAGTCGACCGATATCCGGCCAAAAACGTATTCTGTGCACTGGCAATAAAAGTTCAAAAAAGCCAAATCGTCATCCTCAGTAATTCTGTGTGGTCAGCCAAATATTAAAAAATAAAGAAAATACATGTGTGTTGGGTGTATCTGCCTGCATATATTTCAACACCAATGTCAATGTCATTTTCAGTGTCATTGACATTTTTTGTATATGTCTTGCAGCATCTTCCTCTGTTTCTCTTTTTCTGCCTGTCTGTACTTGTTCTGGTGACATGAACAACACCACTCGATGATGGATGTGTCAAAATGTTTCTTTTTTTTTTTGCAGATGAGGAGCCAGTCGGTTATGTAAAAAGATCCTGGAGATTAAAGCCATCAGTAAATTGTCTCTGAGGAAAATGCCTGTCCACTTCCAAACAGTGCTGACCCTGACCTTTGACCTTTATCATGAATCGAAGCTTTGCTTGGATTTGTTTCACCAGTGATGCGTGTAGGAGCATCAGATGTAACAGCGTCCAGTGACTTAACAGAAATGTGATTTAATAATAATTATAATGATGTGCTGATAATGAAGCTGGCTGATGATGACACCCTTGTGAGATGAAGAGTCTCACATGAGTGCGGGTTTTAAATCCTCTCTGTCACTGGGTTTGGTTTGTGAACGTGACGCACATATAGACTGACACACTGAGTAATGAGGGAGTGGAAGAGGAGACTGAGTGACGGTGGTACAGGATGAGATGGATAAAACAGGAATGTAGACTGAGATGAATGAATGGATGGAAGGGCAGAGAGATGGAGGAAGGTAATAGTAGAGGAGAGAGCTGTCACTGAGACTCTGTTAATGATGTACAGATGGCCTGTGAGTCTCCACTCCCCACACCAGTAATCTAATGAGGAGACATGGATTACCGTTAACTCAGATTAATTTTTAACATGGTGAAGGAGACGGTGATGACAGCCATGATTATTATCATTACCATAATCATTCCCACTTTGTCTGCCACTCTGTGTGTGTGTGTGTACGTGTGGTTTATTAAATATCCGTGTGTGTGTGCGTGATCACATGGGTTTGAAAATACTGTACGCAAGCTTGCAAGATTTTTTTTTTAAGAACCTTGTTCATTTGCATTGAGTCTAGACATGACATCACGTCATCATCCTTTTGTTTTTCATAAACAATATGTGTTGACCCTCAGTCAGGATGGGGCAACATCTCTAAGACCACCAGAAAACACAGCATAAAATAAAAGCCCTTTTGTCTTGGGTTGAGGGAGTGAGGACAGGAAATAGGTTTCAGAAAACTGGATTCCCACCTCGCAAAAGGGTTGTAATGTGGAGTTTCATGAAGTTATGAATGCATGGATAATGGGAGGAGAGCGGGGAGGGAGGAAACACAAAGAAACATTTAATGCGGAGAAAGAAATGAAAAACTAAAAGGAAAGTTTGGCCCTAATGAGGAGACTGAAATAATGCTAAATGTGATTACTGTATCAACACTTTTCAACATGGAGGCTGATTCGTTCATATGAGAGGGGAAAAAAAGACTGAGCAGGGGGTGTTAGGAAAAGATTGCGTGAGTTGCATGAGTTTGTAGGTGTGTGTGCGATGGGGGCAGAGTCAGACAGGGTCTAATCCTCACAGCTCTTTCTCTTATGACGACGTTAATGCAGATGAGACGAGATAAAACAATCTCAGTCACTGTTACCTCAAACAATGAATTAAACTGTTGTTTCAGATGGGCTTCAGTCAAACTGAGCATGCTCAGAGAGTTGTTTTTTCTTTTTCAGTAAAACTAACCCAAACCATATCCAGTCTATGGGAAACAAGATTTTATGATTTCTTACTGAAGTTACTTATTTACACTGACATGTTTCAAAAGTTAATTAGTAGGTTGTGATTTTTAAAGAAAAAAATCCTTTTTACCTCTGAGTTGATTTTTAATATTAAGATTCCAAGAAGATTCCTAAATAAAATGTTCAGAAAAATGTAAATTCCTTCGTTTTATGGTTGGGACGTGTCATTGAGGTCTGTATTTGCTGTGACTGCCACACCTTTTATGTCCTCTCATCTCCAGGCATAGGCACTGTATCACTGACACATTTAAGTACTGTTAAACATTGTTAGTGTTACAGAGATGTCACATACACATATCGACACACACATCAGTGATCATACACTGCATCCCTGCCCGCTGATTTGGGGTCTTTGACGCAGGGATGTGGGCAAAGACACTGGATGGTGAAGCCGAGCTGTCACTTTGCTTGCCTGTCTGTCTTTGCTGAGGCGCCCGTCTGTGTGAGGGGTTTCCCTTAATAAGCAGGTCCCTAAAAGCGCGCCGATTACCCCAATTAAATTCGGTTCCCATCACAATCTCTGGGTCCCGGGACCCAAGAGCCTGTTAGCCTGTCTGAAAGAGTTGATGGTAGACCAGGCTGACACACCCAGTCAACTATGTGCCACACATACCCATGTACCCACATTAAACCTTAGCTATACATTCACTGGCAAAAATCTCAAATAAACTCTTGACTGATATTGGTAGGGTTTTTTTTTTTCCCTACAACATTAGCAAGTATGCGCATTTTTTGTTTAAATTTTCTTTATGATTTCCTTTCTACCCCCTGTTTCCCAAGGGCTTTTCTTTTTATGATTTCTCTCTGTTTTGTTGTTGCATTTTGGGGCTGGGCTGCAAAAAGCCGTACACAGCCCACACTAATAAGCCATTTTCAGACAAAACAGCAGCTGGAAATGCAATGTCAACTCGTATTTTGGTTTTGTGGTTGTTTACAATAACAATTAAGAGTCGCTTACAGTGCTGTAATAATGTGTTCCACCAACCAGCATAGACTTGTAGTGTGCATCAGCTGCAACACATCACTTTAAGTTCCCCTTACGCTAATAAGGTAAATATTCCATAGACTGTATATCAGTGGCATGTGGTGGTACAACACCAAGTGGATCATTAAACACACCGTTTCATGTTTTTTTTGGCACTTTTACTCCAAAAAGTACAAAATCTCCAAAGTCCCATTTTTTTTTCTTCTTTTTTGAAGTGATCCTTTAGCAATAGCAGCAGTGCCACATTATGAAAACAACTCACTATCCATACAGTTCTATGGATTACTGGCAACATAACCCCTGTATTGGTCTCACGTGTGTATGCAAACAGCCAGAACAGCACCTGGCCTCTCAGTTTGACAAGCTCCAGCCTCTGGTAATAGGACAGGGACACGCCCATTAAAATGAGAGAAACTGTAGATTCCGTAGCAAACCTGCTTCTAGAGGCAACTGCACCGTTAAGATGGCAGTAATTTAAAGGATTGATGCACACAAGCAAGAAGCTTGCCAGAACACTGGCATGTTTTATTTGATGCCTATTTATAGATTTCACTGGACAAGCACTGCTGCCTTGCTTCTCCTGACAGAAAACCACTACTGTAAATGAACAATGGGTCTAGCTTCTAAAAAGCTGTTGGCTTTCTTGCTCTGTGACTGCAGTAAGGACTTTTCTGATGGAGTTTATATCTCAGCAACTTGTTTCAAGTCTAATTAAGTGAAAACTGAATTTATTTTATCAATTATAATCCCCACTGTAGTCATAAAAAAGGATAAAGCAGGGCATGCTCGACTGACAAGTCACTAGCCAGTGAAGTGATGTGCTCCTCTTTATCAAAGCAGAATTTAATTCCTAGCTTGAGCTTTCACAACAGAACTAACCAGAGGATGAAGTCGTGGTGGCCACAATTATCTTCTATACAGTTTCTGTCCATCCAAAAAGGGTCTAAGTACAGATATCTACAAAGTATGATGATATTCATTTTCTGCAGTCTGAGCACACCAAGTTTTCTTTGGGAAAATAATATCAGAGCTATTGACCTTTACAACTTTACATACCTATTACATTGTGTCATAATGTATGAATTGAATTGAATTGAATTGAATTGTAGTGAATTAAATAATTCCGTCTCTCTTATTTCTTAGTATTGTCATGGCACCTGGCTCAAATATTATTTCAATAATTCTAGTGAGTTAGACAAATTATATGAACAGTAGATGGAATCACTCATTGATGCACAATTTCTTTTGCAGACTTTCTGGAAATTCAACTAATATTTGCTTTACTTTTAGTTGGAATCTTCACTGCTGTGTCTAAGTTACATCATAGACCTCAACTGAAATTAGCTCCATGAACCAGCATCGCCAAATGTTTGGCATCAGGTAGAAACTTGAAATGGAAATTACAAAGTTTATGTGACACTTGCAGGCATTTTGACTGCCTGTCTTACCGTTTGCTTCTCTCCCTCATCTTCTTCACATACATATATTTTGTTTACTTTCAGACACACTCTCACAATCACACACAGAACAGTGGTGTCATTTCTGAGAGTTGATGTTGTCTGGCTGTCGCAAACTCAGTGCCGGGCCTGCTGTTTGGGAGAAAAAAAACAGCATTGGGCAGATCCTATTTAGACAGATTAAAAACCCCATGTCCAGCTGTCTACATCAATCCATGCACTGTCTCTCTGCCGGTCCCACCAGATACACCCCTGCTCTATTGTATCCTTGCCCCTGTTTCTCTTTATCCCACATCCATCTTAATTTATCCGTGTGCATTATCTTCTCTGTTGCTCTGTCTCCACTCTTGCTCATTCTCCCTATCATCTTTATTTTTGCTGCCATTTCCCTGCAAGACTATAATTTAGTGCTTGAAGCAAGGAGCTGCTGTCACAGTGGTTCTAGCTGTTGAATTAGATTAAGGGGAGCACAACAAATGCTGGTGGGGATGAGTTGGCTTTTCTCAGCAGCGTGGCACTGTAAGCCTTTTTTCCCTGAAAGACTGTAGAGATGCACAAGTGGTGTGGCTTTCAAGGTACATGGAGATATAGGTGACTAAACTGTTTTTCTTTTGTCTTGCAGATGACACATCGAGACTTACATGAATGATAATACAAGATTAGTTTCTCCGTGAAGCAACAGGAAAATAGGATGAACAGGCCCATGCTGTGTTACTGAAGAGATTTTGATGCAAGAAAAAAACATGTACGCAACAAATGGCTTTGCGCCAGAATTAAGGTGGAAACAGTTTGAGACCCTAGAAGGAAGCATAAATTCAGCTATTTGGGTTTTTTTTTTTTTTAACACTGTGTGAAAACCTTATTGGATTGGACATGGCAGCTCAGCTGTGAGTGTGTCTGTGTGCGTAGTTGTGCACATGGGTTTTCACATGTGTCTGCTTGTATGGCTCAAAGCACTGAAGTGTGCATGAATGCATAACTGTACATGCAGTGTGCATTTTGAATATGATTGTTGTGTATGTGAGATTGGAGAAGATTGAGAACATGGCAAAGAAACACTCATTAGTAGCTCTGACCCAAGGCTGAATCCCTGATGATGTCAGAGAGTCCAGTAATGGTCCTATATCTCCCCTTCCATCCTTCGCCCTTTCTTTTTCTAATCCATGGTTCTCCAACAATCCTTCACTGTCTAGCTACGTCATGTGCAGGAAATAGCAGGTATTTAGTCATTTCTATTTAAGTGCTGAAAATTGAAACAAGATAAAGATGCAGATATTAATCTCTATGATAAGTTAAATGGTCTATCCTAGTTGTTTAAAAAAAAAAGGCTCAGTGTTCAGTGTTATAGCCAGCCAGCCATCCATCCATCCAGGCCTGGGAATGCCTTGGTGTTCCCCCGGACAAGCTGGAGGAGGTATTATGGTTTATTGTGCACATATCTGACTCATGCTGTTAATTTGTGTTAATTTGTCAATGCTTCAGATTCTTAGTGATTATATCATAAAGCAAATAGATAGAAGCATAAAACCCATTAAAAGAAAACAAGAGTTAACTGTATTTAGTGTGTCTGATTTTGCCTTGTTGCTGTTATTCCAACAATAGTGTTAATGTAGTGTGATTGCAGTTCAAACACAAGATGTTCATCAAAAACACTTGGAATTTTGTCCAATATGAAACCAAAAGGAAATGTGGAATATTATTTTAAGAATTAATGGACGTTTATCCATGCATTATCTTCCATTTATCCAAAGTGAAGCCACAGCGGCAGCAGGCTAAGCAGGGTATTCCACATGTCTTTCTTGCAGGTTACACTTTCCAGTTCCTCCAGAGGGTAGCCCAAAGCATTCCCAGGCCAGATGAGATATATTTCTCCAGTTCTAGGTCTACCATGGGCTTTCACACTGGTTAGGCGTACTTGGAAAACTCCAAAGGGAGGCACCCAGGAGGCATCTTAACCATATGCCCTAACCAGCTCCTTTCAACATGCCATGTTTTTGTGGTGGGGACAAATATTTTCAAATTTTAGCTGCTTGTTAACATAAATATCTAATCAGACAATCGCATAATAATTATAATAACTATAATTCTATAGGACTTCTGAAAAACAAATAATTACAAGGTGCTTCCCACACATTAGAGATAAATACATGTTTGTACATACAGACACATAATCAAGCATACAGTTAGACATTCATTACAACATACACACACAAATACAGGCAAATAGTTGTAAACTATGGCCAAAAATAAAGGGGGAAAGATCAGGAACGCTACCCTATAAAATGAGTTTTCAGCAACCATTTTAAACAAATAACTGAATCAGCTGACATGGCTGCAACTAAATGCATGTAGGTATGTAGAAATGATAAAGATCACCTGTTGAAGTTCAAACTGAGCACCAAAATGAGGACGACAGGTGATTTCAGTGACTTAGAACATGGCATGGTTATTGGTGGGGAGATGGGCTGCTCCAAGTATTTCAGAAATTGCTGATCTGCTGAGATTTTCCCACACAACCATCTTTAAGGTGAAAATGCCTTGCTGATGTCACTGGTAACTCAAATTGTAACTACCGTATATCTTCCAATAGTATAATTCAAAAAATTATTCGGCCGGCCCGCTTGGCGTTTAAAAGAGACCGGCGGTTGTTGGAGACCGGCTCTTATTCCCTTCTCAGATGGAATTGTCACGGAAGTGAGAGGGAAAGAGGACACAGACTGAGGTGAAAAGACAGTGCGTTTACTTACAGTGCTCCAAAACGTATTCCAACAGATCACAAATGATGCAGTTCCCAATTGTGCTCCTCCTTTGCTCCCGAGTGTCTCCTTGTCTGTGGTAGCCCAGTGCACGAGTGGTGCTCCCCGAAACTTCTCTCCGCCCGACTCTCCTTGAGAGGAAGTAAAAGAAAATCAGACCAGAAAATCACATTTCCAGTTCAGTGTGATAATCCCACTTCGACAGTTGCCGCGCATCCAGCTTAAATGCCTCTGGTCGTAGATGACAACTGATTGGAAACAGCTGGCCGAGTGATGAGACGTGGGAGGACCAACAACAGCAGGTCAAAGGTTGCCCGACTACTATTGGAGACTGGCATCTATTTGTCGTGACATGTTTTATTAGAAACGGGCGTCAATAAGAGACAGGCCACTATTAGAAGATATACGGTAAATTTGTTACAACCAAGGTATGCAGAAGAGAATCTTTGCACACACAACACCCCAAACCTTGAGGTAGATGGGCTTCGGCAGTAGAAGATTACACCGAGTATCGTGCCTGTCAGTTAAGAATGGGAAACTGAGACTAATGCAAATGCTGGACAATGGCAGCCTTTAAAAGGTTTGCCTGCAATTTAAGCTCAGTTTAACTTTATGTTTCCGTCAACATAAACCCTTCTTTTAATCATATATTTAAAAAAGCACTACTAGTTTGACTTTCTGGCAGAAAGCCCTCTGAAAGGTAAACTCCCATGTGCTGAATATATGACACTATGGCATCACAAATAACTGAGCAGTTACAGTGATGCTCCTAGGCCATCACTCACCACAATGTTGTAGAGACAACATTTGGATGGATGGACAGAGAGACGACCTAGAAAGGCTCCATCGTCAGGTCAGGAGCTGGTCTCCATGGGTTGTCCGCATGTGAGGGTAGTGAGATGGTGGAGTGTACCAAAGGCGTCAGAAAATAGATGACAGAAAATGAAAGAGAAAAAGTGGGGTGTGTGCACAAGAATGAGGCTTCTCCTGTCCTGGCCCTAATGGTTCAAATGAGGCTGGGGGAGAGGATGCTGTATGCGTGTGTGCGTGGTGGGAGATAGTGAGACAGAGATAGCGAAGATGTGGGAGAGTATAGGATGAAGGGGTCTAGGCAGACCAGAGCTAAGTGACTCAGGCTCAGCACCATATGAGCTGGCAGCTTGTCACATCCCAGCCCATCACCGAGCGACTGGATAGCAGAGGCTGTTTCGCCACAGAGCAGCTCCAATCACTTCAAACTCTCACACATGTGGATTAAATTATTACATTTTTAAATGTTGTTTATGTATTTTATTTTATTTAATTAAAACAGAATCATGTTACAAATCAGAATAGTGCGAAGGAAATGCAACAATCACTGCATTCGGTTGAGAAGAAATTAGTTTGAGCAAATCTTTCATTTGTTAAACGTCAAAGCTGCATTGAAAGTTCATGTATAATTAGAGCTTATTGTCATATTGTTTTTTTGTTTTTTTCATGTTAATGTGAAAATACAGCGGTGATAAAACACATGCACATCAAACTCTTTTTATACCACCCCCCCTGCTGTAACATCGGTTTCCTCCGGTTGACTGCAGCTCACCTGGCTTCTACAAACAGCAGGACCAGATGCTTAAAACCAAGCGGACTCCAAAGGTAATCTGTCAGCCAAACTTACCAAAAGGTAAAATTTTTCATTCTTGACTGATAATATAAACTTTTCAAATCCATCAGTACATGTTTGAGTGCCAGTCTGATCAGGATCAGGAGAATGGACAGGAGGAACATCTGCAACAAGAAGCAGGATGTGTTTGATGTCTCGATAAATACTGTAATATACTATGATCAGTACCTTCTTAGCATGAGACATGGCAAGTTAATATTTCAGTTAACTGAAGTGTAACACAGCGTCTCAGTTGGTTTATAATAATATGTGTACACAGCTTTTATTTTCACCATGGAAACTGTTTTTGTGGTGCAGCTAATTAACAACATTGGTTGGTATGCAAACTGTTTTCTAACATTCATTTATTAAAACTGTTAACTATTTGGTTTAGCTATGATTATAGGAAAAATATGCCCATGCTATGATGGGCATATTCTGAATCCTCAAACATTTTAATAATGATGCCTGTTCTTCTGTTCGTTTGCACTAATGAATAATAATAATCACATTGCAGTATCAACATAGATTTAGACATGATCAAGACGATTACATGAAATTTAAACTTGGAACTGGAAAAAAGGGTGATTTAAGAAAGAAATACAACTTTATTGTCATTGCTACAATACAAGGCAACAAAATGTGCTCTCTGCATTTAACCGATTCACTCAGTGAAGCAGTGGGCAACAATAAAGTGCACGGAGAGGAGTGTGTAGGGATGGTACTATGCTCAAGGGTACCTCAGGGTAGCCGTTGGGTGGATTTGAACCGTCGACCTTCCAATCAAGGGGCAACCAATCTACCTACTGAGCCACCCCTCACATTTAAGGGGGTTTGAATGGGGCATGGTTGTTAGTGACAGACAAGATGCTCTGAATATTTCAGAAACTGCTGAATACTGGAGATACTGGGATTTTCCCACACATCCATCTCTAGGGTTTACAGAGAATGATCCAAAAAGAGAAAATATCCAGCGAGTGGCAGTTCTCTGGGGGAAAAGCCCTTAATGGTCACAGGCTGGGCGGCTTTAAGCTAATAGGAAGGTTGGAATAACTCCAATACCTGCACATTACATCCAAATATGCAGAAGAGCATCTTTGAATGCACAACATGTCAAAGCTTGCACTGCAACAGCAGAAGACCACACCGAGTACCACTCATGTCAGCTAAGAACAGGAAACAGACTACAATTCAAACTGCATGGCCAGACTTGGATAATAGAAGTTTTTTTAAAAAAAAGCTGCCTGATCTGATGAATCTCAAATTCTGCCATCACTTTCAGATAGTGGGTTCACAATTTATCGTAAACAACATGAAGGCACGGGTCCATCCTGCCTTCTATCAAGGGTTCGACAGCTGGTGGTGTAATGGTGTTGGGGATATTTTCTTGGGTTAACCTGACCCAACAGAGCATTGTTGCGACAGACTCACAACCTGATCAGGCTTTACTTCGCCTCTCACCCTGTGAGTAACACACACTTGGTGTGTGGCTTTCTATGTTGTCTGTGAAATTCGGTGTCTTGTGCTTTCAATGTCTCTTTCTGCCGGCTTTTAAGAGAAGCACACGCTGTTTACGCTGCCGTCTTCAGCACGCGCTTCATTGTCTCTCATTGGAATATTCATGCCAATTAAAACCCTGCTCCTAAAAATAGACTACTATGATTATGTTGGCAGGGAGCAGAGATCCTGTATGAAAATTAGCTGTGTATTAATAATAAGATGAGAACAGAACATACAGTTTATCCGTACATTAAGTTATTCATTTAGGTTGGGCTTGTTGTTACTGTTCAGACGGCTGTTCAGAAGGTGAACACATAGCATTTCAGAAGAAACTAATTGAAAACTCTACTCAGGCATTCATTAAAATGGAAAATGGCTGTTTCTAAATTAAGTTAAGGGGATTATGTGTGTGTCTATGTGTGTGTGTGTGTGTGTGTGTGTGTGTGTGTGTGTGTGTGTGTGTGTTTTGATGAATTGCATTGAATTTCTGGTAATTCCCCAAAAAGAAAATTCTCCAAAACACGATTATGAGACACCCTGAAATGACAGAACAGGATAGATGGTCATGTGCCGGCTGTGTTTTACAAATCTGGTATATAAATGAGTCAAATTATTTCAATTTTGAAAACATAAAATAATAGTTTTCAGTAGAAGTGAAGAAGAATTTATGATATTAAACGCAGCTAACTCAAGTTAAAGCAAAAAGGAACCCACAGCAGCACCATCTGAACAAAGACTCCTTTTGACCTAAATTATTGAACCCACACTGAAGATGTCTATGTGCTAAAAAAAAAAAAAAAAAACACCACCAAAATAT
>VURO01011843.1:1822-17747 GCA_015108175.1 Pelvicachromis taeniatus
TTACTTTTTTTTTTTAAAAATAAACAAAAAATATAAAAAAAATTAATTTTTTATATAAATAAAAAAAAAAAAAAAAAAAAAAGTTTCATGTTGAATATTTGTGAAAAATAAAGCTTAGTACAGAATCACCATATATGTTTTTTACTACAAAATGATTTTTGTTCAACATTATTTTGTTCCATATTTTTCCTCTTATACACACTCTGACACTGTAGCAAAGACGTCCGTTACACAACGTAAGAACCCCGGGTTTGGTCTGTTAGGATGCCCGTAGTTCCTAATTAGGACTAAATTCAAAGCACAACTGATTCTGATGATACTGATGAATCTTGAAAGCTGTTTGGATTCATCATTCCCAAAGCAGACGTTGAATTACTTTCATTCAAAAGTTTTGACATATTTCAATGTGAGCCAAACTAGTGGGCAAACTAACGCCACTCTGAAATCCAGTAGCAGCTATTACAGCCGCTATTTCTCTGGATAACAGTTTTAATAGGAACAATTTCTTAAGGAATGTGTGTGAATCAAAGAGAAAAATGTTCAACAGGTACGAGAAGTACAGGTGAAATTTTATTGTGTCTATGATACCAGAAACTCTACGGCTCCAGAAGTCACCTGGAGAAAGTAATAAAATATGCTGCAGAAACAAAATACAATGTGAACCACATTTTCATGAAGGGAGTCAAACAGGTAGTGACAGAAATGTAACCCTGCAGCTGCAGCAGACATTTTATACACAGTCACATCCTTAAATAATAAAAGAAACAAACAAAAAATGGCTGAAGCAAACGACAGGGAATGGGGTGGGTTTGGTGGTTTGAATGTTTGCCCAAAAAAGTCAACGTGATGAGAGGTAATTATTGCTTGTAACAGAAGCCATGTTTTCATGTTGCTCTCTCTGCTGCAGTCCGTGTGTTTAAGTTTGTGTGTGTGCGTGTTCGTGCAGTGAAAATGGCTCGCTAAGGAGGTCAGAGCTCTCAACAAGAGCAAAACAAGCGCCCGGTCACTGAAAACTGTGTTTTATACATCAGTGCAGCCCAGAGGCTAAAGCATTTAGGCAGCACCGTGTACAGTATGTGTGGACGCTTGTAAAGTGGAATCAAACCAATCAGGAGATTAGTTACATTTACTTTACAATTCTTCTTTCCCTATTGCCTTTTTATGACCATGTGAGAGCTCGCAGCATTTGGCAGTCTCTGTGGAATTTCTCGACTTCTACAAGTTCATAATGTACATATTTATACGTAGGCTCGCCTTATGTTACACACTGCACCCCGGCCCTTTGAAAACAGAGGATTTCCTTAGTTTGCTTGGCAGCTAAAGTCACAGGGGGAGATCTTGGGTTTGGTTTCTCTTATGGAATTTTCTCATTTGTACTTCAGGCGTTAAGCCATAAGCCTTTGCCGCTGCAGTATATTCTCTGCATCAGTCATCTCTTCACCTCTCAGTTAGGCCTGTGCTCCTCATTTACAAATCTCTGGTGGCTGCCATTTCCTTCAGTCTTATGTTTTCCGCTCGATTTGTTGACTGCAAGGTATCAGTTAATTATTGGTAAATGACACATAAACTGGCACATCTCCAAACTGTGTCAGTTTTACTGATAGTCACAGCAGAAACATGGACAAGCCGTTGCTCTGATACCTGCTTATATAAATCGGAATTTTATCTGCTGTTTTTCAGCCTCTTTTATCAGTATTTTATTGAACTTTTGTTATGTGCTCATTCATTCAGTCTCTTAGTTAAGTCTTTCACCTATCTGATTTTCTTCAGGTCCTGGGTCATTACATCCGGAGACAGCAAGACCCTGAAACTTTCATTAAAGAGATCAAGTTCATTGCCAGCGACCCTGACGACAAATATTTTTTCAATGTGACGGACGAAGCTGCGCTCAACGACATTGTTGACGCACTGGGGGACCGCATCTTCACTCTGGAAGGTGACAGTGTTAGAAATAGAAAGTATGTTTAGCCTTTCAAACCACATGGTTTATCAGCAGTTTACCTGCCGTGTTGTGCTGACTAAAAGGTACTAGCTGTTGCCGCAATCAAGAAAGAAAGAATGGTTGTATAGTGCTGTGAAAAAGTCTGGAGTCATTGCTCATTTCTTTATATTTTGCTTCCAAGGAGCCAGACTTTCTTGTACATTGTTAAAGTGGCCTTGAGCAATGGTTCTTCTGGTCTTTTAAAGTTTTTCTTTGGCCACTGGCTGCTCTTTTTTAGAAATTTTCAGTTCTGCCCATGCACCTGAGGAAAGCTGTTTTGTTTGTGAAGCCAATTAACACTGACCTATGAATCATTCAAGCATAAAAATAGCAATAAAAAACAGTGTTGTGTCTACACATAACAGAGAAATACATACATTTTCCCCCATTTCTTTGAATATACAGAAAAAACTCAGCATAATGCGCAGTCTGTTCTTAAAAGTTTTAAGGAAAGTGGATAAGTCTAGAGCAAAAGAAGCAGTGCAGATGAAAAGTTTCTGAAAGTCTGGACACAGGACAGGAGAGATCCACCTGGGCCTTCACTTGATCCACTGAAGTCTCATCAGAGATGGTCTCAGTGGAAAGGTGGCTATCAAGAAGCCATTCTTAAGGAATGGAAAAAGGTAGAAAAGGCTGAGGTATGCCAAATTAAAAGAGTATAGATAAGTAGCAACGGGTTTTTTGGAGAGATGAATCCAAATTTGAAGTTTCTTGTCCAAATTGTGATCAGTTTGTACAAAGCAGACCAGGAGACAACAATGAGCATCTACAAAACACAGTGGAGGCGTTGAACCTCAACATTATTGAAGCAGTGTGGGATCACGATGACAGAGAACAGAACAAAAGGCAGAAACATCCAAAGAAGAGCTTTGACCGTCATGAAGCCTGGAGAACTATTCCTGTAGACTACCTAAAGAAAACTTGCCTATCAGAATTCAGACTGTGTTGAAGAATAAATGTGGTGAAATTAAAGAAATTTTTCTGAAGTTGGAGATTTTTCATTGTACAGATTCTTTTCAGTATTGCAGTTCAAATGCTGACTCCTTTGAGGACAAAAAAAGAATCTATTAGAAGAAAATAAATTAAGAAAATATATTTATATGTCTAATTGGCAAAGAAAACTACATAAGGAAAGAAATGTGTGAGGAGGATGTACATGGGAGAGCAAAACAGTGAAAGCTGAAAAAGGGCAAGTTCAGCTATCATAGTACTTGTGGGAAGATGAGAGGAAGGACGATGAAAAGCGATGCCACCCTTCAATGTTCACTGAAATCTGAGAGGAAGAGACAGGAGAAAAGGAAATGTCTGCCACCTTCAGTGTGAGCGAGGATGCCAACGATCAGATCGCGAGGAAAAGGAAGGGAGGAGATGGGCAAAGGAGCACGGAATGACTTGTTTTCCTCCTTTAGGTACGCTGGGTTACAACGAGAGCTCGTTCCACATGGAGATGTCTCAGATCGGCTTCTCCACGCACACTCTAGATGTAAGTCCAACTTTGTTTAATTCTTTGTAAGCCAGCAATTAGTTACATTTTGTCTCTGCACATCATTCATACCCTGGTTCATTCTTCAGGATGGCATTTTGTTTGGCATGGTGGGGGCCTATGACTGGGATGGGGGTGTGTTGAAAGAAGGGACCAATGGGCGAATCGTGCCATCCAGAGAGGCCTTTGAAAGCGAGTTTCCTCTGGAGCTCAAAAATCATGCTGCTTATTTAGGTAACCACATATCATACCACCAAACATGACACTGAATGCTTTGCTTTTTGCACTTATTGTGTGTGATATTGCTTTATCTGGAAAAAAGAAAAAGAAAAATAGAAAGAAAGGGTGAAACTATTATTCAATGGCTCACCATTAACCTGGTATCACAAACGCAGATGACCATATTAAACCATACTGGAGAATGTGAGTTGTCCCCACTCTCCTAAAAAGAATTGCAAATACTGAAAATAACTTTTTGGTTTAATAAAATATCAACTTTTGTCGAACAAACCAAACATTCCTGGTCTTTCCATTTAATATAAGAAACAAAATAATTGCCAAAGCAACAAGCTTGGCCCGTTTTATGGCCTTTCTGTAGCTGATAATTCAGTTTTGACTGCATATCAACCAGAGCTACCCTTCAATGAGAAATTGTTTGCTTATTTCTGTGTCAGACCACACTCTCAACTGCATGAAGTGAATGGAAATGGAGGAAAAACATGACTAAAGAAATGTAGCCATTGTATTCATATTGATAATTACTGGCATTGCAATTGATTAAAAACATGCTACTGCATTAATGTAACCCTTTAATGATCTTAGATTAGGTTTTCATTGCTGAATGAGGTGTGTTTATATGCGTTTCCAGGTTACACGGTGACCTCTGTGATAATTGGCGACTGGAAGAGGGTGTATGTAGCTGGAGCTCCTCGATTTAAACACAAAGGCAAAGTCATCCTGTTTGAACTCAGCGATGAAGGCGATGTCAACATTGTGCAGGCGCTTAATGGAGAACAGGTAAAGCCCTTGTTTCAGTCTCCCTTCAGTTTGTTTTTGGTTTTAATATTTCAGCAGCAAACAGTAAGTGTCTGATTTCTCAGGGTTAAAGCAAGCACTCCACCTGCTGGCAGTAAGATAAATAACATGTTTCTGTGTTTAGATTGGCTCATATTTCGGCAGTGAAGTGTGTGGGCTAGACATCGACCAGGATGGCATCACTGATGTCCTTCTGGTTGCTGCTCCAATGTACCTGGGGTCAGGAAACAAGGAGGCTGGTCGAGTCTACATCTACACTCTCAACGGAGTAAGACAGCAGCAGCATGGATCGATCACCTTTATATCAATTATTATGCAAACATTCCTGTCATATACAACAATGAAAAATATCCCTGTTTTACTCCCACAGGGTCTCCTGTTACCATCCACTCATCCATCTTTTTTTCCTCCTCTTTGTGTCTCGTAGGAGGGCGTTTTTGTATCCAATGGTACGCTGAAGTCGAACAATAAGTCCCAGGATGCCAGGTTTGGTTATGCACTGGCACCCACTCCAGATCTGAACCATGACGGGTTCACGGATCTGCTGGTGGGAGCCCCACTGGAGGATGATCACCGGGGGGCCATCTATGTTTATCACGGAGACGGTATTTATGTCATCCACAACTACAAACAGGTATCCCCATTTTTACAACTGGAGGTTTTACTGGTGCATCTCAGAACTGAGTCAGACTAATTCCTGCCTCTCTCCTCATCACAGCGTATAGCTGCATCATCAGTTTCCCCCTCCCTGCAGTATTTTGGCCGAAGTTTGAGTGCTCGATTGGATTTGGATGGAGATGACCTAATAGACTTGGCAGTGGGAGCACAGGGAAGTGCTGTACTGCTCAGGTGGGTAGGATGAAAAGTGTACCAGGGAGAAAGCAGTGCAAGAGGTGTTAGATAATGAACCCACATAAAACATAATATGTGTATCATCTATAAACAACGAGTTCCCACATTTAGAATCATAAAAAGGAGAACTGGCTACTGGCTGTTACAACTGTGCACACATGGATAAATACTGCTTTTTGAGACCGTCCCTTCTGTCTCTAGCTCTCGCAGCATTGTCCAGATCAATGTGAGTCTGTCCTTCCAGCCACACTCCATCAATGTTATTCAGAAGACCTGCCAAAGAGGAGGCAGAGAATCTGCCTGTCTGAATGCCACTGCCTGCTTCACAGCCGTGTCCCGCTCCTCAGGACCACACAGCAACAGTTTTGGTTGATATATTTACATATATATAGATATTATTATTATTATTTTTCATGTCATTTCATATAATTCTCAAGTTGGAGTTTTTGCCTGATTTGCATGATTTCTCTACAGATCTGTGGGTGCGTGCCATGTTGGATGACAGGAAGTTGTCAGCACGGGCGCTGTTTGATGACAGCTCCCACCGACAGACACAGCTGGCAGTCCGAGCCCAGACAGGGAAAACTCTGTGCTACAAACTTCCCTTCCATGTCTATGTGAGTGTCGGTACACACCTTCCACCTTTCATTTATACACAGCAGGATGGGAAAGTCGCATTTCTTTGGGTTATTTTTTTTTTTTCTGTGTTCAATGTAGGACACAGCAGATTACATTCGTCCTATCAGCTTCTCACTGTGGTTTAAGATCAACAACACAGAAAGTGGCCCCGTGCTGGATGAAGGGTGGCCGACTACTATCAACAAATCTGTGAGTGGCACAAATATTAGCGCTATATATCCTTGATGTTTTCCACATTCGTTCAACATGCTGCCCCTGCCTCCCATACCTGTCCAGATCCCATTTTTTAAAGACTGTGGTGAGGATGATGTGTGTACAACTGACCTGGTGCTACAGGCACACATGGACATCTCTGGGACAAGGTACAGAATTGAGATATTCCGGTGTTCCCTCTCTTCCCTTTTTTGGGTCTCTGTGAGTTTTCATTGTGTTTCCTCCGCAGACAAAAGCCTTATGTGATTCGCAGCCCTCGTAGGCGTCTGGCAGTGGAGGTGCAGCTTCAGAACAGACTGGAAAACGCCTACAACACCAGCCTGACGCTGCACTACTCACGCAACCTCCACTTCTCCAGCCTTAGCATCAGGGTAAACACAACACATGTACTGCTATTACACGAGGGACCGTGTAACCATAGACATCTATCTACGTGCACAGATCCTATCTTTCTTCATGTCTTTTCTTTCATCGTAGGAGGTTGCCCACTTCAAGATCGAGTGCACAGCTCTTAGTGCCAACAGCCACTCATGCAATGTCAGCTATCCAGTATTCCGCTCCCAGTCAAAGGTACGTTCGTGCTGAGGAAATAGCTCCATCAATCACTCCACTCAGCCCACACATACTTCTCTTCCTCCAGGTGAGATGTGGCACTTCAGCAAGTTGCTCCTCTCTTTTTTTTGTTTGCAGGTTAACTTCATGTTGGAGTTTGAATTCAGCTGTACATCTTTGCACAATCAAGTGAAAATGAAGCTCCATGCATCCAGGTAGCTGTCTGCAAAGTAGCATGCATGCACACGTTTTGAGATGCTGGAGTATTTATAGATGAGGACAATATTATTATTAGCCCCCTGAAAAACTGACTTTTTTTTATTGAGCCATTGCACCAATCAGGAGATTGGTGCAATGACATGGTGCAATGTGAGACTGATTTTACAGCAAAATAAAAATGGTAGTTTTTTTGTTTTTTATGAAATAATTTTTATTTATGCGTGCAAAGTAAAATGATGTAAGCATTTAAAGTAAAACAAGGATGTTTGGTTAAGCTGTGTTAAAAATGCACTTGGGAAACAATCATGACGGGCTAATAATTCTGTCTTCGTCTGTTTGCATCCACATGTTTTGCGATGCTGGAGCATTTAGGAGACATTTAAACAGTGAAACTGAGACACTCTGACAGGATGAGTTTCTAAAACCCTTCTTTTGTCTTACAGTGACAGTGTGGAGAGAGAAGACACTTTGGGGGACAACAGTGTTCAGCTCCAGACTTTTGTTCAGTATGAACCAGACCTTTTTGTTAGCAGGTGTGTTTGTACAGCATTGATTTAATTAACCTTAATTTATGAACCGACTTATCTCTGCATTCATGTGCTGTTCTTTTCCCTGTTTTTACGTGCAGTGAATCTAATTTGAACCGCTATGAGGTCCATCCTACTCGGACAATGTCGGAAGCAATTGGACCAGAATTCTACACACATCTCAGGGTAAATGTATATCTTCTATAGAAGTCCCAATAAAAAAAAGCATTCAATTATAATCACAGTAAGAAAAATAAGCAGAGACAAACGTTTTAGTTTTGTTTGTGTTTATAGCTGCAGAATCTCGGCTGTTACTCTGTGAGTAATCTGGAGCTGCGTCTGCATCTGCCCTCTGTGGCTGCAGGTGACAGAGTCTTCATGACTGTCACCGATGTGTTCTCAATAAACGTAAGTACAGCTTCTGTGTAGTCATATCATGCTTTAAGATTGTACCTGACATGTGTAAATTACCCCATAGGTCACAGTGAACTGCAGCGTGCTCAGTGATGCAGCACAGCTGAAGGCCAGACAGGGCGATGTGCGGCCCCTTCATCCTGAGGACATGATGCAAGATGATGTTTTGGTAATAGCCTAAATTGCCACAGAGCATTTGGTGAACACTGCAAAAGCATAGACGGTAACATGGGTCATCTTTATCTTTACATATTTTTGTGTGTAGAACTGCAGCAGGTCATGGTGCACAGAGCTCGTGTGTCAAATCAAGCAGCTTCCGAGAGGAAAGGATGCCATCATTCGGGTCAGCCGCAGAGTTCATGATGATTTTTTCAGACATGTGAGTAACAAAACATACACAGATTTTCAAATTCTGCTCCTGTGACGCAAACATTGGTCATAATCTGTGCGCATCTTCCTCCAGGCCAAATATAAGTCAGTGAAGATAATAGGCGTATATCGACTCACGGCTCAGGAGACTAACCTCATTACTTTGAGCGCAGGAACAGTCTGGAGGGAGGTAAGACCCACGAGAATCCTGAGCAGCACAATATGCATAAAATTAATTTACTCTAATCTCTCACTTCATCTCTTTTCCTTAGACTGTGCTAGAAGTGCTGAAAGGCCGAGCTATTCCCATCTCGCTCTGGATTCTGATCGGTAGCATCATAGGGGGTTTGCTGCTGCTGGCCCTCATTATTTTCATACTGTGGAAGGTATTTGGAACGGAAATTTCACATCAGATTCCTTCAAGAAAATACCAGAAAGTAGGACATCTGTCTTCATTTCTTGTTTTCTGTTTGTCTTTTTCTCAGCTTGGATTCTTCACACGTAAACAGAGAGAAGAGGATGAAAACCATGAGGACTGAGCAAAACCTTTGCTGCCAAGAACACACTCATCTGCAATGAAGATTATCAGATGAGTGAGCCCACCTCCTACCAGACACAAAGATAGTCCCGGGATGGGCCTTCAGGACCAAAGAGAGTATCGGGGAGGGGGTTCAACAGTAATGCGATACCCACTGTTTCAAGGGTCAGGGGCACTTATGTAAATAATCTTTTTCTAATTTTAAAGAAATGCAAAGTGTATTAAACCACAGTCCTTCTATTTAACTTGCAGACATTTTATGGTTTTATATTTCAGTCACTCGATTCTTCCGTTTTTGTTTGTTCTTTAATTAAAACAGTTAAAAGACATATTCTAGTTGTTCATTTATTCGCTGCTAAGGTACATGTAATAACAAAAAAAATCAGATTTTATTTCAGTCCAAACAGAAACATCCGAGCTATAAACTATAAAAAAGTCATACTTGACACGCACACAGAAATCATACACAAAAATGACCTGCATGGATGAAATATAAAACTCCAAAGTATAAGTCATGAAGATGCATTGGTTGAGTCGATGTAGGACTCTAGTAGAAAGATGGTTTCATCTACTTGGTTTTCTGCAGAATCTAACCTAAAGGAGAAAAAGAAACAGTGAAAAAAGGACTCCATTGAACGGCCGAAGAGCCTTGTCGCCTTTAGAAAAGAGAATTTAGTTTTGTCTTCCTACTTATTAATGTGAAGCCTTAAGGTATCCAGCTGTTGCTTTTCAGGAGCAGTGATCATCTCCTCGACCTCAGTTAGCTGCTCGGGCTCGGCCCCGCTGGCCTGCAGAGATGCCAAGATGGCTTCGATTCGCTGAGATTTCTCCAGCAAGCGCCTGTAAACCAAAAACCAGCAAACCATTTCTTTGTGGCAACGTGCGTGCCAGACAAAAGATACTGCCTTGCAGTTAGATGCATCAAAATATATCACTAATGAAAAGACTCACTTGCTCTCTTTGGTCTCAAAGAGGCGTCGCTCTATGAGGTTGGCTACGGTCTGCAAAAGAAAAATATTCAGAGATTAGACCGAAGGCAAAAGCCAGAATGAAAGACTATTAGCTGTCTTCTTCTGTTCGGAGCTCTAAAGGTTACATGCAATGAATTTATTGTTTTACCTTGTAGCAGTTCTGGAGCAGCATTCTTGCAGTCGGGAGTTGATTAACAGTGTAAAGATAGAAGGTGCGAGAGGGAGCGTAGTCAGGAGTCTTTGGGATTTCCTGAAAAACAAAGTATAATGGTTGTTGTGAGTTGAAGAGCAAGTACAGTGCTGTGAACAAGTATTCGTTGTCTTCCTGAGTTTTTTTTTTTTTTGCATATCTGTCACACTTTCGTGTTTCAGATCATCAAACAGATTTTAATATTACACATAGATAAGCCAAGTAAATACAAAACGCAGTTCGCAAGAATCACCTTTATATTACATATCACTAATACAGAACCTGTCTGACAAAGTGAAAAAGCAAAATGTCACGATCTAAAGACACAGCTGAGAAACAAAGTCATTGACAGTGTGTGCCATTATCCAAAAAATTGGAGAAAACCTGGAAAACATGGTGCACATTCGTAGGAGTGGCCGGCCTACTGAAATTATTCCAAGAGCACACTGATGAGTTCTCCAGGAGCTCACAAAACAACCCAGAACAGCATCTAAAAAACTGCAGGCCTCATGTGCCTCAGTTAAGGTGAGAGTTCATGATTCAACTATAATAAAGAGACAGATGCAGTAGCTTGTGCGGAGCTTAATCAAAAGTGCGTACTTAAATCCAATTGAGATGCTTTGTCATCACCTTAAACTGGCTGTTCGTACTGGAAAAACGTCCAATTTAAAATGAATTTTTGTAAAGAACATTGGGCCTCCACAGTGAGGAGGCCCAATGTTGAAAGACTCACTGCCAATTATTGCAAATCTTTGATTGCAGTTCTTGCTGCCAACAGTGACACAACCGGTTTTGTGGAGTTTGCATGTTCTCCCCGTGTGGGTTCTCTCTGGGTACACCAGCTTTCCCTCCCCCACAGTCCAAAGACATGCACTTAGTGGGGTTAGATTAATTGATGATTCTGTGAATGCGAGTGGTTGTGAATGGTTGTTTGTCTCTTTGTGTCCCCTGTGACAGACTGGCGACCTGTCCAGGGTGTCCCCCACATCTCGCCCTATGACAACTGGGATAGGGCGAGATGCACCCCCACCACCCTAAACTAAATAAAATGAAGAGAATGGGTGGGTGGATGGTTTATCTGAGTGTTATCTTTGGATTACTTGCTTTCCCAGCAGTCACTCGTGTTAGCAGACAAGTATCATGGTGCAATCATTTAAATTCATTTTAGTGACTGTTGTGTTTTCTTATTCATTTCAAATGTTGCAGATATTTCCATTAAAAACCTACGATAGGCTTTGGAATGAATTAATAGCCCATCATCCACATACCTGTAGCTGGACCAGGTTCTGTGACAGCAGTGTGTACAGCATATCTTTAGCCTCTTTGGCTGGAATCATCGCAAAATCCTCCACCTGTTTCTGCTCCAGGTGACGTTTTCTTAGCAACAGACGAAAGATGCGAGCCGATCGGGAGCCAAACCTAATGTCAAATTAAAAGTGACTTCAGTAACACAAAGCTGGTGATAATATGACACTCACGCTAAATATATTATTTAACATACGCACTGGCTTACCTCTCTTGTACTACAGACTCGAGTGTGGCCCGTGCCAGATTGGCCAGTGCTCTGTGCAGATCTGCGAGAGAAGCTTAGAAAACCAACTGTGATTCCTGATTTAAATCATATTAACCAGTGTGCTAAATAATGGAAAAATGCTCAGGACCTTTTAAATCTGAAAAAGGATACTGACAACAAACATCCCTCCTCCGCTTTCACCAGCCTTCCCCACAAACTCCATCTTAAAAACAAGGAGTAGAAAGACATAGAAACATTTAGTTTTTGTCTATTAAAAAAAAAAAAAAAAAGATTAGAAAACATAATATGTGCTGTGTCCCAATTCAGGGTCTGCATCCTTTGGAGGACCCGGCCTTTGCGGTCTACATGGGCTGGGACCTCAGAAGGCTGAGAAGGCCGGAAGTGAGAGGCTTGTGAAATGGGACGGTCTAGCCTTCAGATTTGCGTCAGCAGCTGTTCCCGCCCTTACCGCTTCCACCTCCTCAGTTTTACCATCTCCATTGCTGCCGCCAGTGGTGGAAACTGGAATTGGCTGGGCCGCGCTTTGAATTCTGGGATATGGTGGGCCACAAAGGATACACTCGACCCATCCTTCAAATTCGGGAATTGAAGGATGTATTTGTCTGCCGCATTTGGAGCAGCCTTCGAATTGGGACAGCCTTTGTCACATCGCTGCGACGTAACCGGCCTACAAATGCGGCCCACGAAGGATACAGCCCCTGAATTGGGACTCAGCAATGGTATTTGTAGGTCATACCGGGTCATCCACCAGCAGAGTGAGGTACTGGTCTAAGATCGGTCTGAGGATGTTGTAGCTGGGTGGGAGGGACCTGAAGATCTCATTGGCTGAGAGGGGCTTTGTGCAGGTGGCCATGGGCGAGGTTGTAACCTCACTCATCCTCAGCATGGTCCTCACTATTTCACTGCTAGTCTGCATAGTGAGAATGAAGAAGATAATTAGTTATTCAGTTCCCAATCAGTCATAATAAAAAAATCATTCTAGTATATGCAGGACAGTTATAGTGCCATGTTCTTTCACAATAAGAGCAGGCTCATATCATCTGTGACGCATATCCTTCATTAATGGAATTTGATCCTGAATCTACTTAAACAAAGATTGGGGGTCTTTTCTGGTGTTAACTAAAAACTAATACATTAATCCAAATTCCTGTTTGTTAGTAAGAAACATGCAAGCAAATCCTGTAAAATCATTAAAAAAGGAACAGTTCAACATTTTTGATGCATACAGCAGGCAGACATAACAGTGGCATCCATATTTTTTTATGAATGACTAAGATTTGTCAGTAAGCTCTCTCAGGTGTGGAACTACTGATGCCTGCATACCCAGCAACAGCTTTAAATATATGATCAAAATGTACCTTTAATTAATAAACTAACTACTCTATTTTTCTCTACTGTTGTTTTTGTGGATATTTATTATATGTTTAATGTTGTAGCATATTTTGTTTTTCCTTTGTACACCAAATTTTATAAAAGGTGCTGTGTAAATAAATTAACAACATCATCATCTTCATTACACAAGAAAGTAAACGAGTGTCCTTAAATTAAAAATTATAATTTTTTTTCCCATCATCTGTGTGTAACCCTGACCTGGTCCAGCTTGTTGGCGACAGCACTGATGATGGCCTGATCTCTAAAGTGGAGATGGAACCGTTCAAAATTCACCTGCCAGTAAATCCCCTCGTCACCATGTGTCTGAGCCGAATGAAGCAGAGTAGGTGAAAGACAAACAGAGAAATACAGGTCATGTGAACAATAAGCGGTAAGGTAGATATAATGGACGGAGAACTTAAACAGGAGTTTATGCTACAAATTTGTTAACGTAACCAAAAAGGTTCCAAAAACTAACCTCTGTATCCATTTTGGCCCTTTTTGCGCTTCTTTGCTCCTCTCCGTCCTCACTGGCGAGCTGGCGTTTGCCCCGCCCTATGAGTGTCACACTAGGTACCTTATAGCATTCTGGGAAGCTCTCTGGCGTGGGTGGGGCGGTGTTAACAGGAGCTGATGGAGCACCAGGAATGGCAGAAGTCTCACTTGGAGCAGAACTGCCTTTATTTCCCACTACTGGCAATGGAGGACAGCGCTGAAGAAAATGGGTCTCCACCAGTTTGGAAAAAGCCGAGGACACTTCACTGTAATCCATGGTGCGGCCCTCTGCAGCAACAACAGAGAAAAGTGGTGTTGCCTGTCTTTGTATTCACAACACGTGCCAAGTCATCATATTTAATTCCCTTTTCACACAGCTAAATTATGAAGATAGAACTGTGTGTTCTTTGGCTAATGCCAACACTGACCCGCCATGTTCTGCGTGAGGCGGTCTGCCACCGTCTTAACGGTGCCGCTCATCGTCGTGTGGCCTCTCTGTAGTAACTCCTCTATGATCAGCTCTCCTGTGTCACCATACAGGGTTTTTGCAGTGTAGATGTATCGTGGGTAGCGAAGAATCCTAAGGATTCTGTCACAGCTGGCGTCATACTCTTTGGGGCTCCCGGGTCCTTTACGGCCTGAACTGAACGTAGAGGCCCCGTGCTGCACGAGGACACACAGAGACTTCTTCACCTGGATTTGAAAAGAAATAAATGAAAGAGGAGGGGAAAAGTTTATCGCTTCCTTTGATATGCATAACTGACAACGGTCACGTAAAGACAGAATGCAATGCGATTCAAGTTTCACTAACACAGAGAACAAGAAAAAAAGAAATTTTCCTTATTTTCATTGTCTGGTTTGCTAGCTTAGAGGTTGATGTTGTTGTTTCTAGTTCCAAATTTTTGGGGGGAGAAAGGTAAAATTGACAAAACTTGACAGGAGATTAATAAGAGTGTAAAATACATAGCCAATGGCAGGCTAGTAGCTATAATCCACAACCAGCGAGTTAGACTACACACCACCAAGTATGAAGGTCTCTGCAGAAGAACTGCAGCTTAACCATTTTTAAAAATCTTTTTTAATGAATAAGGTAAAAGTAGGATTTAATGAGGTAACTACAGATTATGTGCACTTTCAATCCATTTTTCCAGTGTATTATGCTCATAAAACTACTTCTTTGCTTCTGTCCTTTATGCAAAGCTCTATTCAACTTAATTACCACATGCCCTTAAATGCTACTTTGTACTGCTCCCTTATTCACAAAGGGTTGCTACAGCAGGTAGCTCCGCAAATTTGATTTGGCTGATTTTCACCTTCCTGACACAATCCAAGGGGATTTGTGTCTCCTCCTGGGGTCAAACCAAGTCACTTTCGCTTGTTAGACAACTGTGTAACCCCTACACTATGGAGCCATCTATCATATGTAATTAGCTTTTTATAAAATAATAATTCTAACAAATAAAAATGTGAAACAACAGAATTTCCAGATAAATGACCATAAAGCCATAGCTGTTAGAACACGGTGTGTAGACAATAAATATAAACTTAACAAGCCTAACAAGCTGAGGCAGAGTTGATGTAGTGCGCCTACCAAGTCCACTGAGAGGCCAGTTTCATGAATGATGGTTCTTAAATTTTGTGCTCCACTTTTGAGCAGGTGTGTTCCCACTTTCTCAACCACCTCTCCAAAGTGCTCCCGCAGCAAAAGACCACACAAGCGCACTTCTTGGGCTGTCATCTGCACAAACAAAAGAACAGGAACACACAGGTGATGAAAGGTCTCAAATCTAGAATAGCTGTAAGTACAAAAACAGTATTCCAGTATTCCGCTATATTCTTTTCATTTAGTGTGATTTTTCCGAACACCTGGATGTAATAAAGCTCAAATTAGAAGCACGTCAGAACGCAAGAGAGCTGTAATTTAAGGTTAAACTAGAAAATGTGCATTTCGTAACAAAATGCTGGGTGAATGCCTGCAATGCTCACAGTTCACACTTAAGCTGTATGCTCGTGCGGGACACAGCAAATGTGGAAGAAGGTGCTTTGGTCACATGCGACCATAATTGAACTTTCTGGCCAAAATGCAAAAAAACTTAATACTGCACATCACTCTGAACACACCATTCTCACTGGCAAATATGGTGGTGATAGCATCATGCTCTGGGGGTGCTTCTCTTCAGCAGGGACAGGGGAGCTGGTCAGTGTTGATGGGAAGATGGATGGAGCCAAATACAGGGCAAACTTGGAAGAAAACATCTTAAGAGTCAGCAAAAGACTCGAAACTGGGACGGAGGTTCACCTTCCAGCAGGGGTCTGTAGATGTGCAAATCTGTTGCCATAGGAACAGTTTCTTTCTCTCTTCTGTTGGACTCATAAACAATAAGCATTTCGTTTTTTGTTGACTAATTCGTAGTTTATGTACCCGAAAGAAATTACTATTGGAAGCATTTTTGGCTTGAACGTTTTTTTTGTTTTTTGTTTTTTTTTTTAAATCTGGTTAATCTGATTGGCTGTGCTACAGCTCACGCTCACATACATACGG
>VURO01011845.1:3933-15900 GCA_015108175.1 Pelvicachromis taeniatus
GGGCGGCGGGGGGTTTTTTTTTTTTTTTTAGGGGCACAAATAAAACTGCAGGATTACAAATCTTCAGATCTAATTCTATACATGGATTATGTCATGTAACACTACAGATTTTATTTTAATTAAAAATCTAGACAAACTCTTACCTAAACTGATATGACAGCGTCGGAAAAATGTTCACGTTTTCTGTCTAAAACGTCTCAGGGGATCGGATGGAGACACCCGTGTTACTATGGAAACATCCACAAACCAATAAGAACACGCAAAGCAGCTGCTGATGAGCTGCGTCTAAAAGCTCAGAAAGCAGAAGTGACGAACGCCCGGCGAGACCGCCACGTCCGCGAATCAGCGAGCCGGGCAGCCGCCTCTGATTGGTCCCGTGGAGCAACGTATGACTCAAATGTCTCATGCATTTAAAAAACAAAACAAAAAAACAGATTAATCAGATTTCTTCTACACGCCTTCACCTTCAAACATATCAGACGGACACGTGACCGTATTATTTCCTAAGGCACAATCTCTTTTCTTTTTTGTCGTGTCCGTGGAATTTTTAAATTTTTTTTTTTACCTTTTTAAATCTTTGCTGATGCGATAAAGACAAATCAAAACTCACTGTTTTACACCTAAAAACAAAAACAATCACAGTAACAGTTACGCTCCTCTTTTCACTTCTACAGAGAGAACTCACTGAACACGTTAACCATTAAATGGTGACATGAAGCAAGATGGAGAAAACAGAAATTTAACCCCTTCATCACCACTCTAACTGCTCTGATAGGACTTCTACATGTAGGTGATGGAGCGAGAGCTTTACTGCTTCAGGCTCGGCGCATCTCCGGCGCCCTTGGCTTCTTTATGGTCGACCTCCAGGCTGTCATCTGCCAGCTCCCCCTCCTCTCCTCCCTGATACATGTCATGGGTCCACTTCGGGCTGCTGCCTCCCTTTCGGTACACAAAGCGTCCTCGGCGAGCGGGGAAGGAGCCGCGACCTCGGCCCCGGTTATCAATCCAGGTTTTCTCTCCATCGCGATCATCGTGCTGAAAGGGTAAAGATGTGATTTAGTTATTCCAAAACATTTACACAAGCTTAAACATCAAAGAAATACAAATAAAAAAAAAAACATTAGAAACATTTAAATTAGAACGATGACACTACTGTCTTGATTCTTACTCAATCATTAAGAGAAGTTGACAAAGCCTTTTCAGTGGGAGAAACGCTGATCGGTGGTCTTTGATCATTAGTCATGACAATTTGCACATTAATGATCAAGACACTGACCTCACAGCCCACCAGTGTTCACCAGTGGTGCTAGTTTCAGTTACTGTGTAAATGTATTGTTTATAAGGTTGGGGAAACCTGCAGTCACAGCTGAGACTAAAGAAGTCACTTGGATGATGACGAAGCGTTTCTTCCACTGATGAACAGAATCAACTTTAGGACTGGTACTACAGTGCACGCACTCTGTTATGCACACCTGCTCAACTGCTTTTTAACACTTATCTAGTCAGCCAATCACATTGCAGCAACTCTATGCACTTAGGCATGGCCAAGATGACCAGATGACCTGGTGAAGTTCAAACTGAGCATCAGAATAAGGAAGAAAAGTGATTTAAGTGACTTTGAATTTAAATGGTTATTGGTGGTCTGAGTATTTCTGAAGCTGCACATCTGCTGGGATTTTCCCACACAACTGTCTGTACAGACTATTTTCTTTTTTTTTTTTTTTCCAACTTTATTTATTGAACATTTTGAACAGTAACAGATATACAATTCTGAACACCAAAAGAGATAGCATTGCTCTGTAACAGGTGTATGTCCCCCCCCACCCCACCCCAAAGAAGGTCTAACCAAGTCAGACTATTTTCTTTACAGAGAATTGCCTGAAAAACTGAAAATATCCAGTGAGCTGCAGTTCTCTGGGTGAAAATGTCGTGTAGATGCGAGAGAAGAGTGGTCTTGGTGATTCAAGTTGATAGGAAGACAACAATAACTCAAGCAATCATTCGTTACAACCAAGATGTGCAAAAGAGCATCCCTGAATGCACAACACATCAGCTCATGACAGACATAAGCTGCTGCAGCAGCAGAAGTACTCAAATGGCCCCAGTCACCAGATCACAATTCAGCAGAGCATGTCTGAAGGCCAAAGAATATCCAGCCCATTACTAGAAAGGTGTACCTAATATAGCAGTGAGAATATATTTTGCATTATGCCTCCTGTACAGAAGAAACCTGTGAAGTCAAAGTCAGCTGCAGCCATTAAACTCCTCCAGTCCAGCGAATCCTTACTCCAAATACACCAGCAAATCAATTAGCAGCTGCAGAGACTCACCAGGTAGTACTTCCTGCTCTTGGGGGTGTATTCAGGATCCCACTCCTCCTCGGGTGGCCTCACTGGGGGATTTATGTTGGCAGGGTTTCCGTTGCTGTTATTGCCGGGATAATTTCCCCTGCTCCAACCTCTTCCTCTGACTCTGGGGAACTGAAAGCAAAAACAACAAGCAGGACTGAAACTCGCAGTCTTGAGACAAACTCTTTGATATCTAACAAGATGGAGGAGAACATTATTAACTCGATCCTGTGACAATGAGACAAGAAAACACACACGCGGACGCACACACACACACACACACACGGCCAAAATGATGGACTTCAGGCATTAGAGTTTAGTGATGAGTTGACTTTCCACTGACTGGTGCTACGTTACCTTTATAAAAACCAGGTAGTGCATGGAATATGTATGATAGACTGTCATCATCATCATTTATCATCATCATCCACATTATGATCCTTAGCATTAGGAGAAGGGAACAGAGCAGAGAAGCGTAGTCTACTGTCTACTGCCATTAGGATAGAAAATCGCAAGAAGATAACATGTCAATACCTCAGTTAAAAAAAAACAAACAAGCCCCCCTCCAAAAAACAAAACCACAACAAAAACAGCTGAGAAGACGTGGAAAGATGGAGGGAACTTACAAATCCACGACCTCGGCCTCTCTCCATGCCGTGGCCCTCATAATCTCGAGGGCCTCGGTCCCCCGGGCCACTGTAGTCCCGCGGAGGATAGCGTGTGTGGCTGAAGACCTCATCAGAGGGCTCCATCCCCTCCCCCATGTATTCTTTGCCTCGGAATGGCGGAGGATAAGGGGACTGGGAGGATGAGGAGGAAGAAGAGGAAGGAGAGCGATCCCGCTTCTTCTTACCCTTCCTGCGAGGCAAGCGACAAAAAATAAAGGACATGCGTCACTAAAACTAAATTATCAATCAGTAGATATATACTAATACTGCTGTTACAAATCTGTGCCAAATAAATAAAAATAAATTCAACTGAACTGAATCACGTCAGTCAGCTGAAGCATACACAGCAAAGACAAATCTCTTCATCTCAACCTGCAGTGACAATGCTGAAACGGACGTACTTGGATTTCTTGTGGTGCTTCCCAGATTTCTCAGAGGACCTCTCTCTACTTGGTCCCCGGGAGCCTCCCGGGCTCCTGGCCCCTTCACGCTTGAAGTCGCGCTCCTTCCCGGCAAACCTCTTACGTCTTTCAATATCCAGGCGAAGGTCCATCACGTCGCCTTTGAACTTTTTACTTGGGTCCTGCAGAGATTTGATTTTAGCAAACATTTAAAGCAGCCATTCACAGAGCTGATGGGAAATGTTTGAATGAATGCACAAAGTACCACACTGTATACAACATACACAAACACTGCGATCCCTCAGGTGGTCAAGAAACATGTTACTGTAATCTGCAACTGTTACAAAAAAACTACGATAATAAAACATTTATATTTTACAGCTATTTGTGGAAGTATCTGTGGAAACCAGCAGCATGCATGTAGCTTATTTAAATAAACTAAATTTCATAGTTTTGTGGCTTGATTTTTTTTTCTTTTTAGGAAAAATACTTACAAGGTAAAGGCACTGATAACCGTCCCTTGAGAGGCTTGGACTCAGGATCTTAATTCACTTCCTTTAAGCGTTTGCTTGGGTTCGTATATACCCAATCAATAACCATATCTCATAGGCTGGGGGGCTTGCTTGGCACTTATAAAACACAATTGGGCTCTTTTGATTTAGAAATACGCATCCTTTGAAAGAAAAGCACAAAGCTGAACCACTGCTGCTTTGGATTGTCTCAAGATTTGCTTGTTCCACATACGTCAAATTTCAAAAGGGCTCGTCACCTTGTAGCTCGCCTCCTCCAAATCCTCAAACAGGTGAGAGTGCCTCTTAAAAGCACTGGGGGAAACATCGATTCTCCTAAAAGATGATGAAAAAGCCTCATTAGTGATTGTAAGAGGTTTTCATAACAGAACTTCTGAGATGAATTAATCAAAAATGATTAGATAGTTGTTTTCGGAGGGTACCTGTGGATTTCTGGGCTCTTCCTTGGCTTCATCATTTCTGCCGCCTCTGCAGCTTTTCTTTGGTACATGGCAAACCGCTCACTTAGAGACATGTCTGAGGAGTGGAAGTGTTGAGCTGCAGACAAACCACAGAAAAGGTATTATTCCAAATACACACAAGACTAACGCTGCTAACTTGCTAATATGCAAGTAATGAATTGTTGGAGCTCGTCGGTTTGCCTGAACTTTTGCGCGGACGTGACACTGCCAGCACACGTCACACTATACCTTTGATGTAGTGCACAATAGAGACTATGTGCTGAGCGAACAGCTCAGACGGGCTGCGACGGAGCTGTGTGGACTGAATGTGTTGGAAAATGGAGCGGAATTCCGGATCCTTCTTAGTGGTATTCAGCAGCTCCCGGGGCAGGTGGCGATCTTTAGAGAGGGAGGAGCTAAGAGCAAACAGGAAGTCAGGAGCAAAGTTTAATGCAAACATGCTGAACAAGTATATGATTATGTATTTGCTATTTGGTATCTGTATTTATAATGGCTGACAAATGAAAACTACAAAGAGTAAAAAAGAAAAGACGAGAGAAACACCCTTCAACCATCTTATTACAATGCACAGCTTGTCCACCAGATGGCAGTCTACCACTTCCCTGAACAGATAAAATAATTAAATTGGAATATTGGGTTTTTAAAAATCACCAAATATTGAGATCAGTGTTAAATACAGAAGCTACTTTTTTGTTTTTAAGGAAGAGCTGTGATGCTTATGCAGACATCACACTAATAAAAAAAAAAATCACCTCTTTCTTTCCTTATTGAGAGATTTGCTGGTTTGGTAGTTTGAAATATTAAAAATAAAAAACTGTCCAGCTAAGCTAAAAGATTACTGGTGCCACCTTTACTGACCTTCAGCATTAGTCTGTAAAAAGAGAGCGAAAAAAACAAAAACAGCTATTTGAAAAGTTGGAGCTGGTTTACAGTTTGACCTCATGTTGCACATACCTGGGAAGTTCATCTAAAGAAGCGATTCTGAGCTCAAAGTCTTCTTTTGATGCAAACAGACGGGGTGCAGGCGATTGTTCGCGAGGAGGAAAAGCTCCCGGGAACAGTGGCCGGTCTTTCTCCCTGGAAGTAGTTGGTGGGGACAAACTCCTTCTGGGCTTCTCCTTTTCTTTCTTCTCCTTCTTCTTGGACTTCTCCTCTTTCTTATGTTTGCGGCTTCGGTACAACTCCTCCTCCACATGATCAATGGGCTCTACATCTTCGGCGTCTACACGGACCTTCTCCTTAAGGGACGGGTAAGATGTTGAATAGCTTGACTCGTCCCCCCATTTCCCAAACATGTCCCGAGCTACGAGGGCAGGTTTTACCTCAGCATCCTCCTCAATGTCCCTCTCTTTCATCCCGTGTGATTTGAGGAACTCCTCTTCTCCAGCCTCAAAGAAAGGCATAGTCTTGTCTTCCTTGATGTCACCAAAAGACGAGACGTTGAAGAGCTCTCCAGTTTTGCCACTTTTCTCTTGTTCTCTATCTACAGTGACCGGCTCCTTTTCACGACTGTTCTCCTTTTCAGCTGCCTGCTTTTTGCTTTTGTTCTCAGCCAAGAACCTGAAACAGAGAAATTCAAAGTGAGCTTTAGCACCCGCACCTCCAAGTGAACCAATAATACGCTTTAAATTAATAATTTCAGACTGGGATGAATGATGCAAGAGGGAAAAGCAAAACCACACAAGTGCAACATGTTCTAACAAGCTGAAAGTGATAGGTATAATAGACACTGGGGATGGGCATGCTTAAAACCAGGTTGTAAAAAAACAGTTTACTGAAATATTAAACATTTTCCTGTTATCCAACCTTCTGCGCTTCCTTTATGTTTTTATTTTAATTTCTGTTAAATTTGTGTATCTTGAACTACCTTTTATTCTGAAAGAAAAATGGCTTAATGACACTTAATAAAACAGAATCATGAATCTGAATGTGTATATGAAGGCAAAACTGGCCTAGAAGTAATAAATGCATGAGCGAATTGTCAGTGTCACTTTGAGACAGGATATATCTCATTTTAGATACGCCAAAATGAAATACAACAGTCCTACACATTTGTTTATTTGTTTAATAAACGACTCTAACATTCCTCACAGTGTTCCTATAAACCAAGGTAATGCCATCCAGAGTAACTATCTGGTTAGAGAGTTTCAGTTGAGCACACAGAGGTTATTGTACTGCTTCTAAACAGGAAATTAGAGGTCATACAGAAACTGTCTTTAATACATTCCTGAAGTTGTGTGAGTTCATGGACAGATAAAGCTAGGTATCATCTGCATAGCAATGAAAGTGTATGCCTACCTAAGGGAAGAATATATAATGTAAATATAAATGGTAAATGTCCATAATTAACCTTAATGTGTGAAAAAAAGACTCCTCATTTACATGACCAAAGTGGAGTCCGTTATTGTAGGTTCTTTAGCTTACAGTATAAAAGCACCTTTTGTTTCCTCCATTTTTATTGTTACAATGGTCAGTGCTCAAATATACATTTGATACTAACCCTAACCCAAAGTTTAAAGTCATTGAGGTCAGAATACGAAAAGGTAATTCCTGTGAGTGAAAAGCTCAGACAGCTCTAAATGCTCTGCTTCAAGCAATGTTTTCTTCTTTTGGACCTCCATCACTCCATCAGGAGAGCAAATGTGCCTAATATAGTCATATCTCAGTAACAGAAGGTCCACCCACCTGCTGGTCAAACCTTCTGTTTGTGAGAGGCAACCAATAGAGAGAAAGCTCGATTAAAGGGACAGGAGCTAAAACAGCTAATTTCAAATCCACTTTAGCAGTTAGGCTGTGTACTGAGCCCCTTCAGAGCTATATAATTACTAAATTTTATGACTTCATATTCAAATATCCATCAGCAGACCTTGCTTTTCTTTTGTGAAGAAAAATGGCTTAAGGGGTTTTGGACAGCAGCATCTCCCACTGGTGAAGGGGTGGATCTGCCTGCATGCTCGTTTGCCAATTACCTGGGGCTAATTACTCGTCAGCCAACAAGTAAATCCTGGACAACTGTCCTTTGTAACTCAACAAATTATTATCATTTACAAAATAGGCTTCATATTTTAAACTGTATGGCCTGAGGCCAGATCATAAAGTCACCACGAAATAAGGGAGGTTGAAGCCGTTTTCCCACACATTTCTGTAGAACCAGAAGTCTATTGCAACCTAAAACATCGCCCCCTGCTGGCCAGTAACAAAAAAACAAAACAGGTTTAAGGCCCTTCTACTGTACATCCTCTTTTAAGAACCAGGACCACTAATTGAAAAAATAAAAAGCTTGAACTACCCTTCACTTTCCTCAAGAGATTAATGACAGACAAACAGAAGCACTGCAACCAAATTTGGAGACCTTCTGCCAATTCAAATGTCAGGATGCTTAGACAACCTTATGAAAAAGAAGCCCATCCCCAATGCAAACAGTACAGACCATGACTCACATTTCCATGGTTATATACTCACGTCACCACCATCGTCTTAAGTAAGTAGGATTTCATACAACTTCCTCTCAGAAAACAGCCGGCTACATTTTCAATTCACTTAAAATCAGGAGTCTTATGTTTTCTCATTCCTTTTAAAACTGTATTCTTCCAAGGATCTTTGAAAAAAGCTAAACATGTTTGAAAGACAAATAACGTTCATGATTTGTTAGGAAAAATAAAAATAAAATAATATAATTACATTTCAATATCTAAAATAAAGTACTAGACATACTTTTTGAAGGCAGCAGAGATCACAGTCTTATCTGCAGTTTTGACATCATCCTTTGAGAAGAATCCAAATCCGCTGAACGAGGCCGTTTGTCCAGACTTTGTGGGGCTCTTTGCTGGAGGTGATGCACTGCTGATGGTTTTCCACATAGTGCCACCACTGGTGGGCCCTTTGACCTCAGGACCAGAAGGAGTGTCGTCTTTCTTAGTCTCTGGGCTGGTTGGTTTGGGGCTTGCATCGTAGTCAATCCATTTGCCTCCAGAAGCCTTCTCAATGACGCTGCCATCTGGTTCCGGAGTAGACTTCTCAACCTGACTTTCAACTGGCTTGTCTTTAGCATCCTTGTTGCTGGGCTTTCCCTTGCTGCTGCAGTGGCGTGGGGATGAGGAGCGGGATCGAGAGGAGTAGCTGGAGCGCCTGGAACGGCGGGATCGTCCAGAAGACGAACGATCGGAGTAACGGGAGCGGCTCCGGCTGCCCGAGCGCTTCCTGGGTGTACGGGAGCGTGAGCGGCCCCTCCGGGGGCTGTGAGAATGGTGGTCCTGGTCATGATACCGATCATGCCAGCCGCCGCCGCGACCGCTGTCACCTCCTCCGCCACCTCCTCCACTACCACCACCACCACCACCCCCCTGCCAATTACCCTTGTAGCCATAACCTCCACCGCCTCTGTTCTGGTAATGGCCACGTTGGTAATAGCCGCGGCCTCTACCTCGGTAGTGGTACGGCCTACGGTAGCCTCTATTGTAACCTCTGAAGCCACCTCTGTTGTTCTGATAGTCCCGAGAGGGATAGTTTCTATAGGACGGAGAGTGTGAGCGAGAGCGGGAACGAGACCTGGAACTGAATAAAAAAAAAAGGGAGAGGGAAGAGAGAAGAGGCAAAATTAGAAGGAGATACATGTGAAAAACTGTTCATAACATTAAGAACAAGTCAGTACAGGTAATTCACACAAACACCAAATACAAAAAGATTACTATCAAATGACCACTTTTGTCTCCTTACTAAAGTATCACACATTTCAACCTGTGTTACTCGACCGACATGCGGATACAAGATTTTGATGAAAACCTAAAGGTTAAACCTAAAGGTTTATAATCTTAGCGCATTAGTAGTCTGTGGGTGCTACAAAAAGCTTTGAAAACAAACATCTATGCTGTAGCTGTGTGCTGATTCCAGCACGTAAAAAAAATTGGCATCCACCAAAGAGGTTTAGGTCTTTCACCAGTTAGCAAAAACTAAAGGACTGAGAAATGGAGACTAAGAAAGGAGGACTGAATCAGTCCAACACACACAGTAGGCCTAAGACAGGAAAAACTGTTATGTTACTGAGTCAAAGTTCTGTGACGAGGTGGGCTTCTTTTGTCTCTGTTGATCATTTTGTTTTAAGCTTGTGCTGTCAAGAAGACAAAAATTAAATTATACCACTGCCACTAAAACCAGACAAAAATTTGAACTGAACCACTCAAACATCACTCGGGCAAACTCTGCGCTGTCTGGGCTAAGCATCAGGAAATTTGTATTAAGAATTTCATAGACAAGCTAAAGCTGATAAAATAAGTCATGTATGCAATTATCTCCCCGTTACCATTAACAATTATGTTCACAGATTAAAACAGCCTGGAAGAGGGAGGACAAACAAAGAGCTTGAAAAATAAAATCCAGGCAAATGTTCTGACTAAACACTGTTTACCACTGATACCTGCCCATCCATCTACACCAATAAGTGCAGGTTAAATTAGTCACGTCTCTCTCCTCTGATGCAAATCCATCTTAATATCCTGCACAATCTGGAAGACAATTTTTCGGATCCAACATCTGATTTATTTATTTTTTTAAAAGTCTTTCTAATGAATGTGCACCTGATTATCAAATGTTTGCAAAGGCTGAGAGGTTCTCAAATTTTAGCTTTGCAAATTTAAAAACAGATATGATACAGAAAATTCAGAATTAGACAATCTATCAGTGCACAAATTATTTAACATGTATGAAATTTAACGATCTTATGGTTCAATGTGATTATTTCCTGGTCTGCTTTGAAAACTTTATATTTTGTTTGGGCTGCTGCTGAACAAATTAAGCAACAATCATCATCTTACAAGCCAAAACAACCAACTCAGAAAATAAAATAGAAAGACTTTGAAAGCAATTAGTTTAATCCCTGAAAGTTAAATGCTTAAATTTATACCGATTCAAAATACAGGAGTAACACTTCCGTTGCCTGACCAGCAGATGGAGCCCAAATCAAGTACAGGTCTTTTTAATCTGGTAACCTTTGAGACTCACATATCACACTAAACCTTTATTCACTAGTGGATCTCTGGGGCTACAAAATGGACCATAGTGGTCTACAAACCATAATCTAGGTGCACACTCCAACAGGAGCTCCATTACTGAGCACTGTGGCTTTATGCTGATTGAAAGGAGCAGCAGGTTGCTCGCATGTAAACTAAAACAGACATTACAGATTTCTGTGATTAAAAGCTCCATTTCAGCAAATGGTTACATTAACAACAAAATTACTGAAGGAACTTAACCTACACATACCAGATAAAATCAAAGTCTAACTCATGCAACACAGATTATCTCTCCCGGAATAAGAAAATAAATCTTCTCTGCTTACCCCTTGGACCTTTTCATTGAAACAGAGCTGTTGTGGACTGGGCTGCATCACATACAGGAGGGGAAAAAAACAACACTTGTTCGCACATGCGGGCCTTAATGAATGTGTTGGAAAAACGAGCAGACCCAGAGGGAGGAGGCATCAGAAAGGGAGGGAGATAACAACAAGGCCAAGAGTGGTGACTCTTATCTTCTATTTCCTGCTTTGACAAATCATTGACATTCAATGCGGCAAGAAGAAAAAGAAAATAATCTAACAACTGTCTGTGAATGTGTTCATCAGCTTCAAAAACGGGCAGACTGGAAATAGAAAGGCACTCTGCATCATCTCACCTTCACTCTAAAAATCTACCAAACTGCTTAAAAACAAAATCATGCAAATCAAAATCAAACCTACAATGAGCTGCGTTGAGTCAAGGATAAAACACCAACAGAGTGAACCTGAGCAAATACTACACAAATACATGCAGCTGCAAAACATCTGCATTTCTGAGGGCTACTTTAGGAAGAAACGATCTTTACTGAAACCACTCAGCCCCTTTGCATGAGTGCTTCACTGAAAGACGAGCCGAATCAGATAGTGAGTGAAACATGAGCACAGCATTTCCTTGTTACTTCGTACTCGGTAAACACCAAAGCCACAAAGACCTTTGTACACAAATACGCTCCACTTGCACTAATTTTTGACTCCTAGAACTGTCCTTAGATAGTCAAATGCCAAAATCTATGACAGCAACTGTTACTTGCATCATATGTCAACCATTCTATGCTCCAAAACAAACAACGTGTAGTTTGTCAAACTAGGCATGATTACTGGAAATGAATGCTTTGACCTCCTTTAGAAATGGGCAGCCACTCCCCTCTAAGCCTTTTATCATCTAACCCTCTAGACCACAATGGATTTCTAATAGGATAATCCAGATACCCAAGAGTTCTGAAGAAAAGGTGAAATTTGATGAACACTTAAATATAGCTTTAAAAAATGCTGTAAAGTGTCAATTATCAGCTAATTTTCATTTAAAGATCAGCCCTTTTGAGCTATATTCGACCATTTAACATTTGTACATTTCATCATGTAGTTCTTCCTATTTTCCTATTCTTAATATTTTTTTGTTGTTGTTGTTTTTTTTTTTTTTTTTTTTTTTTTTAAAAATTTTTTCTTTTTTTATTTTTTTGATTTTTTTTTAAGTTTTTTTTAAATTTTTTTTTTTAATATATTATTTGTT
>VURO01011848.1:1949-13082 GCA_015108175.1 Pelvicachromis taeniatus
TCAAAAACCATGATACCACAGGCGGCTAATATATATATATATATATATATATATATATATATAAAAGCCTCCACATTGGGAACATGGTGAGAGTGATCCTTTGTGTTTTATGCACACCTGCTCCTTCTGTTATGTTGCTCCTTATGATCCTGTGAAGCATGTTTTACTGTTTACAATTGAATCAGCCCTCAGAAAGTCCCTATTTCCATTATCATCCAGCACCCCTATCTAAACAGCGCTGCTTTAAAGTGACCCAACAAAAAACAAAAGGCCACATCACCTTCAAAAATATATTAATGTTGCATGGCAATGTAATAATGGCCCTTGTGGTTTCTCCTGAAAATACCTCTAAATTGATGTTGAGCAGTTCAGCTCCAAAGGAAACACATTAGATTACTCCATTACTACAGGTTAGAAATCCACCTGAAGAAAGAAATAGGATTCACTGACCGGTAAAATTATGTCTCAAGGAAGTGATTTTTTTCTCTTTCCCTGAGCCACTCCTCGGTTAAAGCTGTGTCATGCACTTTTCATGTCTGTCAGGCCAGTGAAAATTCAGTTCACGATACCACACAGAGGGATTATACCAATAATGTATTTCAAGTATTGAAGAAAAGTGTAGCGAGAGCTTGTTGACAACAGAGGAGTTGTCTTGTTCCATCTCATGGGCTTACAGTAAAAATAGATGGAAGGCAGTGCGTGCCACTGCAAACACAACTGCCAATGTTTGCCTGGAACTGAGCAAAACAGTCAGTTCGCTGGTATTTTTTTTCCTGGATAAAGAAGAGAAAAATCCATAGCAACAGTATAGTATCATTAGTTAGTTTTTCTGATCACTTGTCTAGATGTTTATTTTTATTCTAACAAACATTGTTTATTTTCCAAAGCAATTTAATCATGTACATACACAGTTTACAGCTATGATGGGGCTTTACAGTCATCTCAAGAATTTAGGCAGCTGTCCCATCACCCAGTGTGCCTGGCCTGCCGTCATCAACAATCAGACACGGTGCTGAGAATCTGACCCTTGTGTGAGTATTGAGGTTTCGCAGACACATTGCTGCTAACTGCGTGACTTTAACATTAATTGGCAGTCAAAGTGACAATGCAGTATCAAGTGAATTATGTTGCGTTCCGTTACCTCAGAAGTTGGAGCTGGGAGTGATTTCACTCCCGAGTTGAGCACTTTTCACCGACAAACAAGAAAAACCAGGATTTGTTTTGCTCTTCAGCAAGCTAGACCCATTCATGCATCACTAACAATATAGGGCTATGCTTGCACTGGTCACTGTTCTGCGTATAGCTTATTTAGCCAGTAACAAATACACAACAGAGGCACTAGAGATATATGGTTTTACAGCTTTACTACTCTTTATGTGACCTCTTGCTATCTTGGATTATGAGGTTGGTTTTGGTGGGGCCGCTCCAATTTTCCAAGCTGGAAATCAGACTTGAGTGAGCGTTCCAGCTGAAAATTCTCACTAGAATCTGGGAAATGGAATAGAATGCATCTCAAGGCCCCACTCACACAGGTTTAGAGAGTTGTTTTTCTCTAGTGAGCCGCCTGTCACTGGGGAAAAATGTCTATTCCTTAATTGATTGTCAGAAACCTCCTTCTAATTGCACTGGTTGCAAGCACATTGCTGTAGTTACATGTAGTTTGCAAGGAAGTGATGGACTTGTCTACAAACACTGTTCAGCTGCTCTCCGACCTGTGATGAAACTGTAAAAAAGTGCAACACAAATTGGAACAGCAACAATTTTCTTCAAAGTTAAAATAAAAAAAAGTTAAAGTTGTGCCTTTAAAAAAATTGAGGGACAACTTTTACTTTGAAGGCAAATTTTCTTGATTTCAACTTTATCACGTTTATCACTCAGTACAACTGGATCATGACTGAGCTTTCTTATACAGCTCTGTCGTGCAAAGTGAAGAGAATATTTGGAGTACATCCTACAAGGCCTGCTAAAATATGTTTGTGTTTTTTGTTACTGCACTCCATTTTAAGATTAGCCTGATTCAAATCATTTTGACTGGAGCTTTGGAAGCATGGGAACGTCAGCTTTCTGCGAATGAGCTCGATCAATCAGCACCTTTCCCTGACTAACCAGCAAATATTAACCTCTACACACACTCTACCTTGTGTGCTGACAGAAAATAAAGAAGACTTGACAAATACGTCAATCATGCCTACCTGGCTGGAGCCAAGTAAAAAAAAAAAACTACAATGAGCAAATGGCAGGAAAATAATGAAGTAAATAAAACATTTTAACATATTAAACACAAATCTCTGAATGCGCTTCTGCACAGTAACCATCCAAGTGTCCTGAAGTATTTTACTGCAATTCCTGGTCCTGCAGGTTTTTTCAGAGCCTTGAAAATTGCAATAGTAATAATAATGAGAAAAAAAAGAACCCTGCATTACTAGAAGCAGGCTTGGGAGTATATGGAGGGAAGAAGCAGAGCAGACAGCGAGGCAGTGGTCGATAAACTTAAACAAAATGAGAATGGAAGTCTAGAGCCATCCGTTAACCTGCAGCACTTGAGGAGACAAACCTCAGCCGTAGTTAATGTAGACATGTTGGGGACTGGCAAAAAGAAGCAGTGGACTTAAACAACACTAAGGGCATGATAGCTAGTTCAGAGAAATAAAGTGAACGAAACAGCAGGCTAATGAGCCATGAAAAGATGGAACCCACTGGCACCAGCATCGCTGCCAGAAAAAGAAACAAGTAAATAAAGTGGGTGAGGGGAACAAACAAACAAAGACTATTCCAGCAGCTCTTGGCTCTTGAGGAGAATCAGGCAGTGCTCAGGTAGCCTTGTTCTCTGTTTATCCGAGAACAACAGAGAAATGGGCCGAGGTGTGTTCCTCCAGGTGCATTGTGGGCATTGCCCACGGATGCGCTGTTTGATTTGCGCTCGGCCTTGCAGTTGTGCTTGTCTGTGAGCTCTTGACATGTGCACTGCCGCATGAATAATTGAGGCCTCGCACGCAGTCAGGGTCCAGCAAGCACTGCTTGCTCTCTCTCTTTTGCTTTCCCTCAGCCCTCCTTTTGTTTCTCCCCCTCTGTCAACCTTCCCCAAGTCTCTTTGTCTCACTTTGCCTTTCAGCCGGATTCAACAGCCAGTCCTTAGCAGTCTTTGTCTCGACGATTCGTAGCATTTAGTGAATTTTAACAGAAACAAATTGTATCTTGACCCCTGACACCCCTTACTCATTGCTCCTCTCCAGTTAATGGCATATTATTAAAAACCTACAGCAACTAGAACTACAACTCTTGTGAGTCTGTCCCACGTATCTGGGATAAGTCCTAAAGTACTAAAGGAAATTTAGTGTGTAAGAATCTGTGATGTTTGTAAAGACCGAGCAGATTTATGAAGTCCAACCACACCATACAGATGTGTGCAATTTAACATATCATAATAAATATTGGTATATCTCCCAAAACATAATTTGTCCTTGATCTGGTTTAGTCCTTTTTCAGTTGCTTGACTGACAAATGTTTGGCAGCTACTCCTGTTGAGTGCACACCAGAGGTCTAGCTGCAGTTTGAGATAAAGAAAAAAAGCCATACCTGGGTTAGACTGTTGATGAAGACATGCTAAATCAATGAGAAAAGACTGGAGGAGATGAGAATATACGAGCGGTCTGTCTCTTTGTATCTCCCTCCCACTCTCTTTCTCCCTCCCCTCACTTTCTGCTTCATACTCAGGCCAGTACAGTTATCAGCCCCAGCAGATAAACAAGTCTGGCTGCCAGATATAACTCCAATATGTGAAACTCAATCATAACTCCGGAAACCGGCTGGGAATATCAAAGGAGGAAAGAGGAAAATGAAAGCTGCCATGCCCACAGGGCAAAGCCCAAGGTCCCTTTTGGCAACGTAAAGCTCCCTCTCTTCCCTCTTTTCTATCACTTATTTATCTTAGAAAGTAAAAAAAAAAAAAAAAATCACCATGCAGCATACCCTGTTTTCTAACCCCCTTTAAATTTTTGTGAACATGTTCTCACTAGTTTTTATAGTATATAGTGAAGGAGCTGTGCTTGGTGTCTTCATTCTTGAGTTTAGGACACTGATAGCTGTAGGGTACACGTTTCTGAAGTCTTCTTCACTCTCCATCTTTTGCCAGTAGGATGTCTGTGATTTCCACTTGTCAGTGAGGGCTAGTCATGCAGAGGGGATGGGACCTGTGCATCAGAGGGAAAGAGAAAACTTAAAGGGAAGAAATGAAAAAACAAGTGTGTGTGTGTGTATGTGTGTGTGTTTTAGAGGGAGGGGGACTAGCTTTGACCGGACTCACTCATGCTTTGACATTGACGGCCCTGAGAGAGAAGAATAGGACCAGCTACCCCAGAGGACCATAAAGAGAGGGAGTGAGGGTGGGAGTAAAAGGAGGGGGTGATCTGCCAGAGCCTGCTCTCGGCTTTGAAGCAAGGACTAGAAAGGGCTGAGGGCACTGTTAGCCCCCTTGAAGTGGTTTCAGCACTTGTCACTCTTTTGGGCATCGCCTAGAGCTGTGGACAGCTCTGCTCTTTCAGGATGAGGTCCCACAATGGACTCTGCAGCACTGATGCTCACCTTGATGTGGTGACTTGGATCAATAGTCAGACCAGTGAGCCACTGGCTCCAGCATGTTGTGATGTTAAAAAGTAGCTGAAGTGCTTCTCAATGCTTGTGTGTCGGGCAAGTGAGAGGAAGTGTCAAGATCATCTCAGCAACACACTGCAGGCTACAAAGTAGTGGAAAACCGCAGCGGATCAAGCTATAAAAAGGACTTTTCTAAAAGGTTGGAAGTGATAGAAAAATGGAAACAAAACAGATGGAAATAACTTTATGTAGTGAAGCGAGCAGCTGTCTGTATTCTTTCAGCATGTCACTGATAAACCCACAAATAATTATTCCAGACCTTTCAACTCTGCGTTTTGGTTTCCTTGCACACGACTAATGGTTTTTCCTTCTTTCAGGGGAGTCGGTGGAGAAGTAAACATACAGACATGCATATAAGAAAGATATTAAACAAGAAAAATAGGAATTACATTCAAACCCAGTGTCACTGCAATCAAACGTTTGCATTTGTGAGACAAAAATCATAATGAAATGGTTTGCCATGTGGCCGCAGGTTAACCCACAAATCATAATAATCATTTTTGCTTGTTTCTATATTTATTTCATGTTTCTTAGTGTTGTTATTACCATTTTTTGTTTTGTGGTGTTGGTTTTACCACTGCACAAATCATTTTGATATGAAAACCCACATTTTAAACTTAAATAATCGTCCTGTATTATATATAAAGATCTAGCTTTTGTAACAGACTAAACTGCCTGAAAATCATTTGTAAATTCAATGGGTTACAGTCATTTTTAATTACATGCAGACCTCTCCTTTCACAGACACACATGTATAAGAAGGCGCTTTACCCAAACAATGATGCCTCATTCCAGTTAACAGCAGAGACCAAGGGAGCATGTTCGTGCCTGTGTCTGTGCAGTCTTCCGGTCATTCGTTTGCTACCTGTTTTATTTTATAGGTTATTTTTCAGGGAATGCACATTTTCCCCCAGTGATCTGTGGTTGCCTGGGGTCACTAACTGGTCTCTAAGCCTGTATGAGTAAAGTCTAATATTATGAAAAGGCGCTTCAGTGCTTTCTTTATTACCACAGGACACAACGGGCCATCGTTCTTGAAAGAAAAGGAAGCCTTGCGATAGACTGGCAAGCTGTTCAGAGTGTACCCCTCCTGGGATAGGATTCAGCTCCCCCCTGACCCTGAATTAGAGAAGACGAAGAATGGATGAACAAAGGAAGTAACACTGTCCAACAGTTTCAAAGTAAGAGTCTGTACATTCACACAGTACACAGGTACACAGGTCATCATGCAAATTACTGCATTTACCATCTTATCTTATAACTTGCTGGGTGTTAAAAATCAAAAAGTATACTTTTTGCTGCCTTGTGTGCAGCACTGCGTATTGTAGAGTTTAGTGTCTATCCTGACGCATGTGTGTGTGTGTGTCCTCTCTCCAAAGAATCATATTTCAAAAGTTATATTTTTAATCAGCAAACATTTGTCTTAGATACAGCATTGCACATCCTGTTTATCATATATTCCGCTCAATAAAAAAACAGTTTCCTTGCTTTAGCAACCCAGCTCAATAAATAGCCTCCCAAAGTACCCACTAAGTACTATTAGTATTTACTGCCTGTGTTTCCTCTGGCCCCTCTTTTGGCCTCTCCTATCCCTAAAGATAGATTACATCCAAGACAGCCTATGACCGATGGATAGGGGGCACAACGCCGGAGCCTTTGGAGAAATATGTGCTTATGAAATCATAAATATTATCTCAAAGACTAATTAGCATTAAGAGCACTGGTGATTTTATTTATCAACTTTAGCCACAATTAATAACCACAGCCTTGAGAAGAGCATGAGGCAGATAGGCAGGACATGTTTGCCGCGTCAAGGCCGTAAACCCATAACACAAATAGACTGATTGAGGCAGCCCCACTGGGGGAATAAGTAATTGCGCCTGAGAAATTTTAATTGCCCTGAAATGCATTCTAAATTACACTACCTTGTTTTCAGGCAGAAGTAACATGGCTAAAGGGCTAGGATAATGGTGGAGTGTCATGGGTAAGTAATGGGTTGCTAAACACCAGATTAGTTTGTGGGGCTGTTTTTTTTTTTTTTAACTGATTTTATCCTGTATTTCTTAAAGAGCTACCGAGATGCTGCAGTGTTGAGGACCGCTAATATTCACTCTTTAACTGCCCACAGTATTTGTTTAACTTTAAAGCACTAGGCAAATATAGGAAAATTCTCACATCTGTCTGGTAAATACATGTTTTGTTAAGCTAAACTAGTTAACCAGCCTAAAACCAGACTTAACTGACACCGCTGATGAAAGTGCTGTTTCAAGAAAAACTCTCGACTGTGTGTGTGTGTGTGTGTGTGTGTGTGTGTGTGTGTGTGTGTGTGTGTGTGTGTGTGTGTGTGTGTGTGTGTGTGTGTGTGTGTGTGTGTGTGTGTGGTCTGGTGTAAAAAGTATTTCTTTAAACTATTCCTTTATAGCTGTTTATTTCTACACCTTCTGGAAATGCAACGCTCTGCATGTATGGTATGTTTACAGGTCCAATATATATAACACACAAGGACAGGCTAACAAATCAAACAGGCTGAGGAGGAATGGGTGGAAATATCCAGGGGATATGGGGCTGATGGTCTCATTACTAATTATCTTCATTGTGCTTCCATGGCAGTTTTTCAGTGTGGGGCCTATCGTTTGTAGAAGATCACACTGGTAGATGGACACCCAAAATGTGTGCTCCACTTATGCCATTTTTGCCTGACAGCAACACAGCCATGCCCCAAAGGTGAGCCTGTACTTCATCTGCTTCACACTCCCAACCTCCTACTCTCTGATTCTCACCCTCGCTGCGGGGGGTCTCAGGCAAGCCCTCTGCCATGAAAAGTGAAGTGACCACTGGGCGAAAACAAAAAAGGCTCTGACAGGCCTGATGCTGTAGGACTCAGTAGCTGGATGTTTTACTTTGTGATTCATGACAAGCACTGTGTTGAATTACCTTTCATTCAAATGCTCACACGCTCGCTCGTTGTCTGCTACTCACAGCGGAGTACTCAGAGATTTTTGATGATTTTTGTTTCTCTGAGATCTTCCAACCATGTTTTGACCCTGCGGTTGTTGCTGCCGTTTGCATCACCTCCAAATAGTTTTGTGAAATTCAACGGGGGAAACCTATCAGATGGACGAAGATTGGACTGATGTGTTTGCAGAAAATCAGTAAACAACATTAATTTCATATGAATTAATACTGGAAACTGGAAGTGGCAATTCTCACATGGGTTTTTTTCCTTTCTCTTTTTTTATAAACTTCTTGAGATAAAAGTAAGATATCAATTAAAGTTTGAAGTGATGACTCGAAGTCATCTGACAGGGAGAACTCCTCCGTGCAAAATACATTTTATGAAAGATTTACTGAATAACTTGTCATTCTCTAGATCCTGAGAACCCTTATTCAGGCTACGTGCAGGACTGTAAAGTGCTGATAGGAGAGCTAGCCTGCCAACTCTGTAGCAGAGACCTCTGTACTGTATACTTCTACAAAATTAACACAGGAGCCAGTTGATCTTTGTGGCTTCAGGGTAAAACAGATGCCATAAGTAAAGCCAGATACAGTTTGAAAGCACCCTGAGATCATACACTGTCTTTAACATCAAAAAAATGTCCACATGGATACTCCTAATGGGTTTAACTTGGATGAATTATTCAAATCTCCCCTGAATGCATCTTTCTGGCAAGTGGATTCGAAACACACATATGGTCATGGCTAGCTGTTATCACACTTCTAAATGTTTATTACTCTGTATTTCAGCACAATCTGTCTTCTGAAAGTTGATCCAGTTTTTCAACAGCTAATTGGACCATTGACAATCAATAGAAATCCGGAGTGCTGCTTTCCATTTTTATCACTGGACTGTGATATTAAATGTAAATGATGTCTTAAAATTAAAATAGTGCACTTGATGCTGTGATATGGCACTGGGAATATTTCAGTGATCAAAGTTTGTCTTAAAAAACACATCAACTGTTTGAATTTTAATTTGTGTCGAGACAATATCTCAAAACTCTCCAGCACACTCGTGGTTACCCACGCCAAGCCACCAGTGTAAAAGATACTGCATTTATATGAATGCATGTGTCCTCATCTCACTGATTGGGGTTATATTTTATTCCCTTTATCCTTCAACATCACACAGTATATAGCACATACGAAGAATTTGGACTTGAATTATTACATCATTAATATTTTCATCTGCTGGCTGGCACATTCAATTTTAAGCAGAGAACTTTTCAAAGTGGTGGAGAATCAGCAAAGAATTGGTCTCAGAAATGAGTAACACACTCGCCTGCTGCGAACTGTCAAATCATCCAGATTGCTTGACTTTTTGAAGATCCTGCCACATGCGGTCTGCTTTACGAGGCCAATAAAGAAGGAGCTCTGCTAAAGCTCTGTGGGGGACCCACTTTGATACCCAAACCAACATGGCTTACTGTGACAACACATCACAGGGGGTCTGTGTGAAGCTGCTAATCTCTAATAAGGCACGAAACACTGTTTCTGACGAAGCTGCTGAATGCTAGGTTGATCTTTACAGAACAGTTTTAATGTGGCCTGTTTATGATGATGTCTTAAGGCCACTGAGGTAGAAGCATTAATAATGGGGCCCTCACTCTCGCGTGTGCTCTTATTCAGTGTAAAGTGGCACTATAGATATTTATTTTATGATAACACTACTGAGAACTGCTTCAGCAAAAATATGAATTTATTACCTAATTTATAAGCATCAAATGTGACATATAGCATAAGGATTGTGTATGGCACTTGGTTCGTCTTTAGAACTGTCTTAATTCTCCACAGAATAAATTCAGAAAGGTTGTAGACACATTCATCAAAGATTTTGATCTATATTGATGTGATAACATCACACACTTGCTGCATATTTTTCAGCTGAACATCAATAATGTGCTCTGTTTGAGTGAAATATGGTGACTGTGGAGGCTTTTTGAGTACGGTGTCACTGCCGTCTTCAAGAAACTAGTTTGAGATGGCAATTCGTGACATTGTGCGTTATCCTGCTGGAAGCAGCCGTCTGTAGATGGGTACATTGTGGTCATAAAGGGATGGCTTACTCAGGTAGCCCATGGCATTTGATGCTCAGTTGGTACTAAGAGGCAATTTTCTGTTCTTAGTTGAAAATTAGTCTTCTGCTGCTGCAGTACATCTACTTTACGGTTCGATGTGTTGTGTGAGATGCTCTTCTGCATATCTTGGTTATAGTGATGGTTATTTGAGTTATCTGAGTTAGCAGTTAGTTAGTCCGTTGTGATTTGACCTCTTGCAATGACATCTCTATAAACCCTGCAGAAGGTTCTGTGAGAAAATACAAGTAGGTCAGTCCTTTTTTAAATACTCTGGTCACTAAAATCCTTTGTGATTCCCCCATTGTGATGCTTGATTCACACTTCAGCACGTCATCTTGATCATGGTTGACATTGGAATTCATAGTTATTGTGTTTTTACAATTGCTTCTGTTAAGCAAATAAAAGGTTAGCTGAAAATATGTTTTTGAAATGAAACCAACTTTGAAGAACATTACAACAAACAGAAAATGACAGATACCGCATGTTGACACTGGAGTATTGCTACTGCAACATTGAGGTTATTTAACCTGCATTATCAATACTTAACACTTTCTAACTAACTAATGTAATTATTTAACAGAAATGATGTCCAAAATACATAATGGTTTATTTCATTAGGAAACCATTTGAATACAAAATACAAAGATTTCACATATTGTTCACACAGTTTTATGGAAGAAAGAAGGATAATAGGCTACTGCTTACCTGGAGCCAAATTTGCACATTCTGGACTGTTGACAAATTGGGAATTGGCACATAAGCGGTCTGTAACATTCCATAATGTAGCTTATGTGGGCATGATAAACTAGCCAGTAGCCAAAAAATATGCTTAAAAGCAGATATAACTATACCTTAAACTATTTTTAAATTTTTTTTTATGTTATTTAAATTTGTCAATTTAACTTATATGGACAAAGCTAACTTTATACATTTTAGTAGTATTGTAGTGTATTAGGCAGAGATTTGTGTTCAATATCTGTGAATAAACCTCCCACAGAGGTTTTTAGATCAGTTTTATCTGATTTGACCTGTAACAGCAGGGAAAGCACGGACAGTGTTGATGATAACTTGCATTAGCAGTCCATGCCAGTGAGCTAACAAGTAGGAACTCTGAAATAGAATACACCTGACTTTTTAATGACCTTTTTATGAGTCAAAGATCAATAATCTTTTTATTATATGCAGAAGAGTCTCTTATTTCTGAAGTATTTCTTGGCTAATCTGAAGCCAGATTCCTGTTGATATTGTTTTCTATGGCTCTAGCCTCTACATATTTTAGTGATAGCACACTGCTAAAACAAATAAACTTTGAGTATAGTCACATGGATAACATATTGTTAGCCCTCTTAGCAAAAAAAAAAAAAAAAAAAAAATAAAATTTTAAAAATAAAAAAATTAATAATTAATT
>VURO01011848.1:16556-28581 GCA_015108175.1 Pelvicachromis taeniatus
GGGCCGCAAGGGAGGGGGGGGGGGGGGGGGGGGGGGGGGGGGCATTGTGTTTGAGGTGTGCAACAAAACATAGACACGGGAGAAAAAAGTATAACAAAAAGCAACCTTTATTGTGACTGATATCATGAACACAAGAGAATAGAATTAAGCTAAAACCTAGGAAAAGCTAACTCTAACATGAAAACTACGACAGGGGACGTGAACATGAATCAGAACAGGTACATGCAAAATCTATGACGAGAGACATGAACATGTTCCTGAACCGAAGCTTGAAAATAATCCTGAGACTTAAAGTATATGACACCAGACAAACAGACGACTCTGCACTGAACAGAGGAACATACAGAAGGGTAATGAGGGAAGAGGAAACACCTGGGGAAACACAGCTGACACAAAGGAACCTGACACAGGAAGCAAAATTAAACACATTGAACATGAAAACAGACTTTCAAAATAAAACAGAATACCTGGAAAGATGCACACCAACTTGACAACATAAAACACGTGGACAAGAAACACATGACAGACTGACACAGAAGACAGGAAAAGACTCACAAACATGGGGACACAGGTGAAACATAAACTAGATAAAACTCAAGTAAACCCTAACAAGAACATTATTGCAATGCATAAGAAAAAACACAGGATGCTGCGTCACAGTCCCAGCCCCTAACAACAACAACAATAATAACAATAATAAACAACAACAACAATAATAATAATAATAATAATAACAATAAAAATAATAATAACAATAATAAAAACAATAAAGGTATATAATATAATGGCAACAGAATATAAAATTAATATGTTTCCTCTTTGATTCAGTTTCCATGAATTAAGGATACAGTCAGTCTTCTTCCAGTTTTTCATCAACTTCTTCCTCAGGAGGATTTTGTTGATGTTATGTGACTTCCTAACGCCTTTTTTTTCTCCCCTCTGAAACAAACATGGACATGACAGTGGTATCATGAGCAGTATTAGAGAAAAGTGACAGTAGTTATGCCACCATCTAGAGTTTCAGTTGTAAACCATATGGTTACTGTGACCTAACCTTCGCACATCAAACATGTTTATTAGCCATTAGGTTAGATTACCACGGCTTGCATCAGCGTGAAATTGCTAATTCTAGGGCAGTATAATAGATGACGTATTATGGGGGTGGAGCCTCATCATGTAGGTCTGGATAGGTTCCCCCAGACAAGGTAACCTTCTCACCTTTTAGCAGTGATGTAAATTTGATGTAAGTTTGAGAGACGTGGTTTTTTGTTTGTTTGTTTGTTTGTTTTAGCGATGAACAGAAAGCAAACCAGATGCAGGGTTCCTCCAACTGCTGTGACAACTAGTGAAAGTGAAATGTCTGGAGGTAAATGTTGTTCCTAGCTAGCAAAAGTGCTTTAGTTTTTCTCAGAATGTGTATTTTTAACCAAAACGTTTTCCTCTGAAGTCCAACCATATACTTCTGTTCTAAGCTAACGTTATCTGAATGTGAAAGGTTTCTGTGGGCTGTTAGTGCGAATTAAGCAGGTCATTTAGCTTGTGTTTAGCTATAATTGAAGGAAAGCTCCAAAAGCTGTTAAAATTGCTCTTAAAACAGTGTCAACACTTTTATTAATTAGTTTCACTGTTAGCTGAATAGCTTATTACTATACTAGCTTATTACTATACTAGCTTATTATTATACCCACATTTATACGATTATTTATTAGCTAAAAGAGGCAGAACCAATGAAGATCCTAAATTGAATGACAATAAAATTTTTGCATTCCTGTAGCCTACTGTGAGTGTAGGATCTAACCAGTAGATCCAGGTGTAGATGTAGCTGATGGGGTTGACACATCTGAAATAAATAAATTTCGTCACTTTTTGTGAAAAAGAAAAATAACAATTGGTTGATATACATGACCTCTAATGCACATATAAAGCTTAATTTACCCCTTAAATATTATATACACTCACCAGCCACTGCATTAAGTACACCTGTTCAAAAGGTTATTGGCACAAATATTTAATCAGGCACTCACATGGCAGTAACTCAATGCATTTAGGCATAGAACCAGGATAAGACGACCTGTTCAAACCGAGCAACAGATTAAGGACGAAAGGTGATTTAAGTGACTTTAAAAGTGGCGTGGTTGTTGTTGTCAGACTGCCCGGTCTGAGTATTTCAGAAACTGCTGTTCCACTGGGATTTTCCCACACAACATCTCTAGGGTTTACAGAGAAGGGTCAGAAAAAGAGAAAATATCCAGTGAGTAGCAATTCCCTGGGTGAAAATATCTTTTTGTTGTCAGCGATCTGAGGACAATGGACAAACTGCTTAAAGCAAGCTAAAGAAGACAACAGTAACTCTAATAACGTCTCGTTACAAACAACTTATGCATAAAAGCCTCTCTCAATGCACAACATGTCAAACCTCTAAGCAGGTGGCTGTAACAGCAGAAGAACCCACTGAGAACCTACTGTTCTCCAAAACTAAGAACAGTAAACTGATGCTACAGTTTACATGGGCTCACCAAAATTGGGCTGTAGAATGTGGCATAAACAACACGAGCATGGATCCCCCCTGGCATTTGTCAGTGGTTCAGGGTGCTGTTGGTGTAATGGTGTATTTTCTGGGCACACTTAGTACAAGCTGAGCATCGTTTACATGTTACAACCTACCTCAGTGTTGTTGCTGAGCTTGACCTAATGTGTTTATGATATATATAGGATTAAATTTGTTATACATATAAAAAAACATAACCAAGTAGATTGATGCGTGTAACACTTTATTCATTTAGGCATTTTATATGAAATATAGCCACTATCAACAGCAGTAATTACTAAAACCCTGTTTAAAGCTGTGGTTACTTGGCAACGTGCTGGACTTGATGTTGAAAACGTTTCCTCTGAAGAGTTTCTCTAAACTACAGAATGTTTATTACAAAACTTGTGACTTCTTTGTTTTTTACATTGTTTTTAATATTAGTTATATTATCAGCAACATGCATATGAGATCAGGAAGTGAACGTCACGTGACTCTTAAAATACATCATCTGCCAAACCGCTGTATATTACCAACCTGGCCTTCGTGTTGTGTCATGCTCTGATGAATGCCACGAGGCTGAGACACTAACATTTTTGTTGACATGGCCAGAAACTGGTGAAATTTAGCTTTGTCAGCTTTTTCCTGAAGTTTTGTGCAGGTGCTAAATGTTTACCTTTGTGTACTCCACACAGACGTTACTCAGCAACCTTCATATTTTGCCTTAAGTTTTATTACCACTAAAAATCTATTATGTCTGTCTGGCAAGCATTGCCGTAACCTTTTCGGAACAGCGGCAAAATATAAACATTTGTTCTGCATTTCATTTTCCTGCCTTCTTCCACTGTTGCCTGTTGACCTGACTGTGACTAATGCTGTTTAATGCTATTATTGCCATAATATGATTATGAAGCGTGCTTCACTGAAGACTAAACAATTTACATTTGAGTTAATCACTTCAGGACTTATTTTTTCTGCCACCACTCCTGCCAAGCCTCACTCCAACCCCTCTCATTGCAAAAGAGAGTAAACAATTTAAATCCATGACTTAAAAATACTTGTTCATTACAATAATTAAAATAATTTGCCTGAAGCAGATTCAACACAGTGCAATTGTTAAAAAGTTAAAGGAGGCAGGCCCTCGTGACACTTTTGCCATTGGGTTAAACTAGCACAGCCCTTTATTTGTGTTGGTGTGACCCTAAACTCATGTCTTGTGGGTACAGTAAGCTCCTGGTTTGACCCAGACAGACATTTGCCCTTCACACATCGCTGAGCTCTTCCCTTACAGTTATTCTAATCATGTAACTTTTACGGTCTGTTGTTTAAATTATCTAACTCATTTATTTTTAAATACTGCATCTGTTTTACTCGAGCAATCCATTTGAGACTTGTTCATGAAGAATAGCCGGTGTTTGTAGCATTAGACAATCCAGTTGTTTTACTGCGGCTGTTGCGCTGGGCAACAATTTAGCGAAACGAGTGAACTTCTCTCTTCAGCCGCCAATAAAACTGTCAACTTTGTGTTCTCTATTCCTTCGCTGAACCAAACATTGTTAGTTTGAAGGGCTGTTTTGAGTTGGGAAATTTTCTCCCTTCTCTTCCTTCCACTCTGGCTGCCTCCCTAACCTCCTATCCCTACCCTCCCGCCCATTCTTTGTCTCCTCCAGAGTCTCCAGGAGCTTGATATGGAGCTTATGGGGAAAAGGAGGAAGATCAATCCTGGTGTCAGCAGCTCAGCGCACATCTCTCCCAGTAACGGCAGGACAAGTGTCAGCTGGAGCAGAGGCAGCCGCCACGCAGAGACAGAGAAAGAGAGAAGGCGAGAGAGTGAGTGAATGAGGGGCGGTTGTGGTGGTGGTTCAGGGGGGGAAAAGGGATATGCAGCGTGGCGGTGGTTGGAGAGGGGTGGGGTGGGGGTGAGAAAGAGAGCCCACTGCATGGCAGCCAAGCGAGTGAGCAAGCGAGCGGCCCAGCCCAAGGGAGTGCACCTCCAGTAGACAAAAGATCAATTCTCTCCTTTTCACTCTCAGCTCCTGATAACAAGCAAAAGTTCAGCAAGCCCAGGAGCTGTCTTGCCTTTGAAATGTGCATTCTGGTGTGCTGCACGCGTGCAGCTGCAAAGTAACACTCTCATACAAGTGGCACAGGCACACAAACAATCTCACTCTTAATTCAAATTTGAAGGCCATTGTTTTTTTTTCTGCTGTGATTGTAAATAAGCGTTTTTTTGTTATTGTTGTTGTTTGTTTGTTTTGTTTTAGATATGCAATTTGGAGAAAAAAGTCTGATGGATTTTTACTAGGTTTAATGAGCGCGGCTGGTGTTGGTTTCTTTGAAGCTCTTGTGTTGCAGTCATTGTTCCCTTGATGCAGATATGTGTATCTTTTTGGGCACTGCACAGTTATTAAATGTCCTTCAGTTTGCAACTGGTTCATGATAATAAAGCAGACAGTAAGAGAAAACAGCACCAGACAGGAAGCTGTTGCATTTGGTCAGAATCAAAACATAATTTGTGACATCGAGCTGTGCCAAGGCTGTGTGGTTTGGATCGTGATTGCGGGTAACATTGTTATTGGCAAAGGGCTTCGGTCAGCCAAACAGAAACATCCTTGTTGAAGAGCTTCGTTTTGTTTTTCCTGCAGACACAAGTGTTATTGATAACATTCTCATTTGGGGGAGTTTATGGAATATATTGTTTCCTTCCTGTTTGCGTTGGTGCTCAAGTTACAGCACTTGTTTTTGTTAAAATTGTAAAGAGTTCTCCCCCCAAAAACCACATGTTTGTGGGTGAGGCCTAATGTGTTCCTCATTAAAACGAACAACTTTTTTTTTCAAGGCTTTTAAATCATTGAAATAAATATGCAGTGAGATGAAATGCCAGATTCCTCGTCTTTAAATATTGTATTTCACACTCTGAGCATCTATTTTCACACCTTCCGGCTCCCATAAAACTCACATTAATCTGGGTCAAAAACAAAACAAAACAAATAAACAACCAAACTTGATCATGTTGCCAAGATTCTGGTGCCTTAAAGTCAACAACCAAATGTACCGGTAATGCAAAAGTGGCCAGTGTTGTTCCACTTTCCTGTTTAATGTTACTTGATGAATCCTTGTTGTCTATTTTGATTGCTTCTCTGTCCATGAAGGTCTGCAAGTCTCTACTGGATTCCAGCGAGGCTGATGGTGTGTGACAGCTCTGTAGCTGGTTCTGTTTAAGGCAACCACAAACACAGAGCAATTCTGTGGAGGTTAGAACCTTGCCTCTTCTCATCAGACTGAAACTCACAGAGTGGGTCACTCTGTCAGTATTCAGTAGAGGGAACTGACCTCTTGTGCCACAGTGGACTTCGTTACACAGACTCTTGGCCCACTGCTCAGCAAAGTTGATAATTTGGAAATAGTGTCTTTTCTTCCCTCCTCCCCCTTTACATACCCCCTTGGTTTGAAGTCCACATGTCATAACAGTGTCTGTGTTGTGTACCCAATCATTAGGTCCCTCTCAGGGACACCAGTTCATGGCCTCTAACAGACGGCCGGTACCTCTTTTTACATGCAGATTTTTTTTCCGGGAGTGTTTACAGTTATTGTTATTACATGGACGTGGATAACATAGGTGGTAATTGAGGAGAAAGCTGTCATCGACTCAGTGTTGTTTTTGTCATGTTCTGGCTGAAAGGGATGACTTGCAGAGAGGGACAGGCAGTATCACAGAATTGACCTTTTACATGATTTTCAATTACTGGTGAGGGGAGAGAAACAGAGAGGTCCCTGTAGTACCGCTGGCTCTGCTGTCTCCTCTCCAGAACATCTGTCCATTGAACGTGGCAGCGGCTCTTTTTTCTCCCCATGAGGTCGCCTGCCCTGCCTGGGATGGGCAGGTGTGTGCTGGACCAGGCCCCTCTGTCATTAGGCGGCCCAGCTGTGCTGTCACGTCTGGCATAGAGGCGGGTGTCATCCATGACCCTGTCTCTGCCCCCTCAGAGGGGCACACAGACCTTGACAGGGCAGCTGAGGGTAAAGCCACGCATGGAATATCTATGAAGGGCGGCCACGTCATCCCCTCCACGCACCCTGGTGGGCGCCACCGCCGCACGCTTGCCTGCCCTGCTGCCAAAGTGCAGGATGGGCCCTCATCAACTGCGTCAATCAATATAAAGAGAGAACATCACACCTTCCCTCCTGCTGTGTCCTGTGTGTCTTTTCAAACGACGGTTACACACTTTGAAGGAAGGACAGAGTGCTGCTTGACATTTTCCATATTGCACCAGGGAAGCAAAAATACATTCAGCATAAACCATTCAATACATTCACCGCACACTTTACGCATTTCTTAAACCACTCTATGCAGTTTCAGTTTATAATAAATCAGGTCACACCAGAATAGTTCGAAATGTCAATTAAAAGAGTTGAAAACCTCAACACCTCTTAATGTTTTCACGATCAGGCTTTTTATGTAGATTTATGTAAGCAGATATTTCTCACTGTAATCTATACATTTTATATTCTGCCACTCCTGATTATCACCAACTTCAAAGTGAATGTCAGTTTGTGATGTTTGCCTCTGATAAAAGTCAAACATAGGACTGTGTGCGTTGAATATCTGGTTTATAGGTTAAAAGTGTTGCAGACAAAATGGCAGTAAAGTGACAAACGCGCTCTTTCTGATGACTGACTTAAACAACGTTTAGGACTTGTAGTCATGGAAACAAACCCTTAATTTTACAAACCAAGACTTCTTAACAGATTTCAGTCAAGCAGCAGTGCAGGCAGCGTCCTCTCCCTAGGAAGAATACAGAAAAAAAAACAAACTGAAAAGCTGTTTGTTACCCAAAAATCAGTGTTGAGCGGTTCGTAAACTGCAGCTCTGCTGCAAATGTTTTTCTCAAAGGCGAAAGTTGCCAGTGTTGCATGCACAACATCTGCGGTGTGGTAGAAAAGATTATTACATTCTAGCTCCCTGTAGGTAAACACTTACTGTATACTTGATTTTGCTGGGACGAAGATATTACACACACCGATATGTCTCAAATTCCATGGAAGAAACGAGCATCCTGTGAACAGTTTAAATCTGCTGATGACTGAGCTGGTCTGCTGACCAGCCCTCCTGCCTTTATTTTGAACATAGATATCTATTTTTACCTCTTGCCTGTGTATTTATTTGGTCCAGCTGGTCTCTTGAAAATCAGCTGGACTAAAAGAAAGCAGAGACTCAAAGTGCTGATCGTCAGCAAAAAAAAAAAGGACCTAAGATCTTTCTGGTTGGAGCACAAAAGGAGAGAAGAATCAGGAAAGTATGCTTGGAAGGAGAAGAGATGATTTAGTTGTTTTTTTGTTGTTGTTTGTTGTTTGTTTGCTTTTTACAAAGAATCAGTTCCATGCAAAAGAAGGTTTTTTCTTTTGCATGGAAAAAGAAAAAAAATACGGTACAGCTGTGTAACAGCTGTACCAGTAAACAATAAATAAAACCAGTATCTTTTTTTAAAAATTGGTGGCTGAATACCAGTATATTAAAGAAACAGAAATGCAGTTACACCACTTTATCACAACTGTTTGACTATTAATTTTGTGTTGACATTATGCACGCAAATCTTGTGTACATTTTGCTGCCAGTTGCCTGAGACACACATGAGATTACGTGATACATTTTGCTGGTCCTTTATCGTATCAAACTAAACAAATATACACTAAAGCAGTTGAAGTTATTTCGATTGCTGTCCAATAAGGCCGAAGGGCAAGAATTCAGAATAAATATTCTTCCTAAAAGCCACTTTTGAATATTATTTTAAATAATATCATTATGTTAGATTGTAACTGTTGACTTTGTTTTTGACTTACATGTAAAGCTTTTTTTGTTTTTTTGGGTTTTTTTACTTTATATTTTAGATGTAATTAGTTCAATTTTGTTTAAAATGTTGGTCATGGTGAATTTTCCTTGAGGGATTTTCAAAATTATATTTCATAATCTTGTTTTTTTTTTAAATTGCATTTATTAGTTGTTGTTGTTTTTTTTTTACATTCGGACACTAGATGTGGAGACTTAGGCGCTAATTATTTACAGTTTTGCATGTCTCAGTGATCGTCAAACTAGCACTGACAGTTATCAAGTCCTGTTTGTCTGACGTTTTGTAACACAAGGAAAAAACTGATTTGAATATCTCAAAGATTTCATTAATTTTGCTGCGGCTAGTCAATGAAGTTGCCAGAAGTTTAGTTGTTTTTTTTGTGGCTGATTTTAAGTAACAGAACTGCATTGTGTTTTACTTTTGTTGTGCTGAATATCTCCAAATTAAGAAGACAACAAAGAGAGATCTCTGTAATTTAAAGGTTTTTTTTTTCTTTTTTCTTGTTTCCTGAATGTGGGACAGCTCCGCCAAATGTGCAGATAACTTTTAAGTCACACTGAGTGACCTGCAGTGTAGCTGGTTGGAATAGTTTAAAGTTTACACCCAGACTTACAACGACTGGGGGACTAACGAGGAAAATCAACTGTGAAGTCGAATCAGTTTCACTTTAAGCAGAACATTTTATAGTCAGTAAAGGGAAATTTCCTTTAATTCCACGACAGGACACTTTTTAATTAAGCACTGTAATCACGTACACCTATATAATTTCTATATAAATAAAAACGCAGAGAAGCACTAAATTTCTCCTGCCGTCGGCCCCACGAGGCCGCGTAATTAAATTCACACATGCGTTTCAAAAACCCAAGAAGTAAACATTGCTGCATCGCAACCAGAGTACACACTGAATCTTTTTGGCCGGCGAGAAATCAAGAATGTGATGTTTGTTTGGTCATTTTTGAGTTATTGAATTCTTCAGTGTCAGTGGTGTTATTCCCAGCCTCACCTACAGTGTACACAGACACGTCTGGTGTTATTGGCAGTGAGCCTTCATCCACCGACACCTCCAGCGTCCCTGGTGGCCTTTGTCACAGAAGAAAGAGAATGATCAATATCCCAGTTAAACTCGACTTTCAAAGCTGATCGTAGGGCCTCGTTCTGGGGCCTTCTTTAATGAATTTTTCTTTCATTCCACACAAGTTTTTAAACATCAAACAATAAATCGGCCGGGGCACAGTAAAATATTTAGATCTATTGACTGTGTTTGAAAAATGTAGAGGGCAAAAACTCTAGTGGTTTGATGCTGATACATTCTGAACACTTTAATCCACCCGAGTGTTTCCTTTTATCTGCCTGGGTTTCTCCAAAATAGGGAAAAGGGCCTCAAGAATGTTCTCAAAGATCCAGCAGCTCTTTCTTAAAAGCTCCTTACCTTCAGCTGCTCTTCTTTAACGCGTTCGTGTCCTTAGTACCACGGCACACTTTAAAAAAAGAACATCTAAATGGCACACAAGATGATTGACTCTGTGAGAGGGTCAGAGTGGTGATTTACCTTAAATAATGGGCTCTGTTTCAGAAATTGCAAGTAAAATTGGATTAGGTGAATTCAAGTTTTGCTGAACCGTAAGTGTTCTCTCTCTCTCTTTAAAAAAAAAATCAAATCTAACATGTGGAAATCTGTTATGCAGCAATGGCAACGTGGCAAAGGTTGAGAGCATCTGTTTTATAGCGCTGGCACTTTATTGGAGCGGTGTTGCGTCTCGTCATCCCCGCTTCAAATCAACTCCTAAAACAAAGAGGCGATAAAAATGCATGTGTTAAGAAGGCTGATTTGCTTTGACTGGAAATGGATTTTGACAAAATATCTTCACACTGCCATGGAATCTGCCCTCCTGGCTGCTGGAAAAAAAAAAAAGAGAGAGAGCGAGAGAATCAGGGAGGTTGCTGGATTGGAGTTATCTAAAACACCTTCTATCCTTCAATATTGACGGGTTGCTTTCAGATGGTACAAGCCAGAGATCAAAAAGAGTGTCTGAAAATACATTATGCCAGAGAAACATTTCAAGAGACTCAGCAAGTTTGAGCTGCAGCTACATTTCAGTCAGTGTGTTGTGTATTCTTAGTGCCCAGTGGGTTTTTTTTTTCTCAAAAATATCTGTCGTTTGAGTGAATTTTATTTTGGTTCAAAGTCACATGAAGGTGAAAAATCTGTGCCTTAGTAAGTCTTACCCCTTGTGGAGCTGCTCCTCCTTGTAATAAATTGTGTTTGTTTGCATGTCTTTGCGTGGCTGGTGTGCTCACGTGTGTGTGTTTGGCTGGCGTGGCAGCCTGGCCTTGACGTTAAACATCTGTCGGGTGATTCATATGGCTGCGGATGTGGAGTGACACCGAGGCACATCTGCCGAGGTGTGGGCGATTCCCGCAACCTACCCCTCGTTTAGGCCCCGGCTTCACAGCCCAAATCACTTTTCTGGTGTTTGCGTCATTTTTCCCTCCTCTACAACCAGTTAGTTCACAAAAGTGACATCCTGCTTCTCTGCCCAGTTGTGCATGCCGAAGAGCAGCAGATGCGTAGCCTTGAGGAGATTAAGCAATGGCAAACACAATGAAACTCAAGAATCTGGGGAAAAGCCATCCCAGATTTAAAAAAAAAACATAATTTTGTCCTTTTTAGCAAAGCAGAACTAACACTTAGTTGTGTTCAATACAAATCTATTTATACAGAACCAATTTACAGCAACAGTCACGTTAAGGCGCTTTATATTGCAAGGTAAATACTGTGCGATGATAGAGAGATCACTCTAAAACTGTGATAGATGTGATGAATGCACCTTTTAAAGCACACATTATGCTAAATGTTTCATTTTTGCATTCTGAATAAATCAGAATAGAGTGAACAGGATTGGTTTGTGATTAATTGACGGGCCTGCCAGCAGAAAATCATTCAGGAAACAAACAAAAAACTAAATGTTCAAGCTTCCCTAAACTGTTGTTTGTTGGGGTTTTGTTTTTTTGTTTTTTTTTGTTGTTGTACGTTTTCTGTTTTTCTGGTGATGCCTGCACTTGTTACAGATGCTTTTCACTATTTTGCAAACATTTTGTTTAGTTGCACCCCTACACTGGACTGGCATAAAATCTATATTCAAGATTCAGGGGTGTATTCAGTATTCATTCTTAGTCTGCTTAAAGAAAAGCCACGTTAGACTCTGGGCCCTCGTTAAATTTATTCCACTGAATGGAAAGATTGAGAAATCATTTGAGTCTAAGTGACAGATGCTTCTCTTCACTGCAGTGCGGGGCGTTGTAATCACTTGAATGAATACAGCTTGACTAATTAAGGTTATGCAGTTGGCTGGCTCTCTCCAAACAAAGACAAAGTAATGTAGATTGTGTTGTAGAACAGCTCCCATAGTATTGTGTAGATGAGAGCCGGGTTCAGAGTAACTTGTCAGTTGGAAAAGTGCTAGAGAGATCAATCAGTCTCGCACTTAATTTTCAACATCAACATTCATGTTTCCAGTTAGCCTAGTATATAATTTTGGTGTAGGTTAATAAGCTCATGAATTGATTTACCATGCTGTCCAGCTGCTACACTCCCAGCTGTCTATCCCCCCCCCCCCCCCCTTCCCCCCCCCCCCCCCCAAAAAACTCA